>RJWM01020641.1:0-36799 GCA_004363535.1 Dasyprocta punctata | reverse complement strand
GGTCACACTATGTAGCTCAGGCCGGCCTTGCGCTTGCGTTGTAGCCCAAGCCGGCCTCGAACTCACAACGCTCCGCCTACCTCAGCCTCCCGAGTGCTGGGATTAAAGGCGTGCGCCACCACGCCTGGCTTTCCGACCCTAGTTTTTTGAGGCAGGGTTGCACTATGTAGCTCAGGCTGGCCTCGAACTCACAATGCTCCTTCTACCTCAGCCTCCCGAGTGCTGGGATTAAAGGCGTGCGCCACCACTCCTGGCTCTCTGCAGCCCTACTGACAGTTTTTTTGAGATAGGGTCTTGTGGTGTTGCCCCGGCCTGCCTTGAATTTGGAGTTCTCTTCCCTTCTCCCCAGGACTAAGTGCAGGGTTTCCCTATCCACTGGGTTATAATCTCCTTCCCGGATGCAGAGTGAGAGGGTGTTGATTCTGTGTCAATCGTTCCCAGGTAACAGAGACTTTCTCTGGATCTGTTCAGGTCCAGACTGTAGATAATGAGAATTCAGATAAAGTTGAGATTAGTAAGATGCTTGCATTTTAATAGTTAAATTAAATATTTATCAAGTGACTATTCAGTCCTTAAGATTATCTAGTTGAATTGAGCCACCTTTTTTTTTTTTTTTTTTTTTTAAATAAAGACAGGATCTCATTAAGTCACTAAATTGCCTGGGTTGGGCTCAAATTTGTGATCCTCCTCCCCTAGGCTTCCAGAATGCTGAGATTACAAGTGAGAAAATTAAGATCCAAAGAAGTTAGATAACATCTCTGAGATTGTCCTATATTTTGTATGGTATAAGAAGTAGGACTAGATTTAAATAAAACCAAACCTTATCCTTTTTCTCTACACAGTGCTTTCTGATGATGACTCTGGCAGTGACCATGCTTAGACAGAGATGAGCCCGGGAGGTTGAGAGCTAGGCCAGCCCCTCGCTCACAGCAGCGGGACCTGCAGGTGTGGACAGGCCAGCTCAGTGGTCGGGGGGTGCAGGGCGCCTGTGTGAAGGGCACTTCTGTTTTCCAGGGAAATGTGAAGTGAGCTTATCAGCCGGGGTGAGAATGGGGGAGTCAGGGAGAGAGACAGGACACATGTATTGCCTTTCTCTGGAGAAGGACAGGCTGAAGGACTGGAGCCGGGCTGCTGGCTTCTGCTCTTGGGGGACAGTGAGCAGTCACTGGCTGTGCTCTCCTGGGCGGCTCTGGGCAGGCGGCCACTGCGGAGAAGGGTGTGAGGAGAAGTAAGTTACCCCAAGGGACTGTAGAGCCCCCGAGCTGGCCCCAGAGGGCAGGGAGGACAAGAAGCAGCAGGAGTATGTTGTGAGGTCAGCAGGTTGGGTTGCGATCCCATGGGGTTGAGAGAAAACGAACTAGGAAAATGGGGTGCCAGAAATGAGACCGGGCCCAGCTTGTCAGGCTGCCAGGAGGAGCAGCGTCTCCGCACGCTGCACGACTGTGTTTAAAAGACGGGCTGGCGGCTCCTGGCCTTCCTGCGGAAGGCTGCTTCCTCCCCCGAGGCCCGGAGGACTAAGCCTGTGCTCACCTCTCCTTTCAGACTGCCGTCGATGTTTTCAGAAGGATAATTTTGGAGGCAGAAAAGATCGATGGTGCAGCTTCACAAGGCAAGTCTTCGTGCTCGGTGATGTGAGCGCGTGGCCTGGGACACTGGGATATGTTCTACCTGAGGACGCGGCCCCCGTCCTCGGAGGACACTCTGCTTCTTCTCTTCTGTTCACCTGAGAGACGTCATGGGTCAGAGCCCCACCCCTTTCAGATTATGTTCGACTCTGACTCTGTCCAAATGAGTTCACTTCCATTTTCAAATTTTAAGCAATCATATTTTCAATTTATATATTGTATTTCTTAATAATATTATGACCAAGAATTTTATCGGCATTAATTTTTCAGTGTAGTTTGTTGTTTAAAATAATGTAATCATCAAAATGATACATATTGTTACACTACTATTAACTAGGCTTCAATATATCAGTGTTTATTTCATCGTGTTAAATGTATACTTGTAAATAAAATAGCTGCAGACCTTAATCCCTCGTGCGACTTGCTTTGGCTGAAAGGGGGCCCTGGTGCCTTACCTTGGGCCTCAGGAGCGCCAGTGTGCGGGGCCTCCTGTGTCCGGGCACTTGCCCTGTGCACCGTAGGTGATGGGGCTCAGTGGCCTTGGTCTTGGAGAGCAGTGACTTCTCGCCTTCCAGCGGTGACTGGAGCACTAGTGTTGGAAGAGCCCCTGGGCCCCTAGGTGGTGGAGCACTCTTGTTCCCCTTGTGTCTGTTGAAGCAAAGGAGCTGCCATGAGACATATTTTGTCCTTCCTATTTAGCTTAATGTCCATGTCAGGATAGACTTTAGAATTTAGAAGGTGATTTGCCTGCTGGGCATGGTGGCACATACCTGTGATCCTAGCACTTGGGAGGCTGGGGTAGGAGGATTGTCATGAGTTGCAGACCAGCCTGGCTGCATAGCAAGACCCTGTCTCCAAAAAAAAAAAAAAAAGCAGTGTAGATTTGCCTGTCCCCCGTCTTCATTTCAGAATGTTGCGTAGCTCAGAAGTTCCGAGGATGGGAAGTGCTGTTGGCAGGTGCTCTGCGTTAGGGGTGCGCCTCACCTGCCTGCCTGTGTCCTGTCCTTGTGAGGAGCTGCCCGGCAGGGAAAAGAACACCGGGGGCATGGGGTGTTTGAACACAACCCTCATCCTGTCTGTAACTCAGTCTTGGGGTAGAGCCATGTATTTTTTTAAGCCGTATTTCCTATGTGCCCTTTCCTGGTTGAAGTTTCACAGGTTGGCTGCTTCTAACATGAAGCAAATGCTGCCATCGTCTTAAAATATAATTTTGTTTTGCAACTAATTTTTAATAAAAAATTTGTGTCCTTAGAACATGCCATTCTCTTGGGTCTTGAGCATTTTTATCTGTTTTGTCATCCCAGAATGAAGTGAGAGTCTTAGAAGACTTCCACCAAATGCTGTTTAAGTAAACCAATTTCAGCAAGTTGTTGTTAATGCTGTTTAATCTTAAAACCAGAAAGAGACCTTGGTAGCAGATATGTGGGGCTGCGTTAGCTGAGTCCAGTTCATCCGCCAGCCCTTCCCATCTGAAACCTCCTTTTGTGCAGAGGAGACTCCGGCAGCGGCCGGGAGCGCACTGGAGGCCAGTGCAGTCTTGGCAGCGCCTCTGGGGGTGCTTGTGCAGGGCTGCGAAGGCACAGAGCCGAGGACCCTGCACCCAGTAGAGCTTGTGTCCTGCATTTGGCCTTGGAGAGGTCACAGGTGGACCAAGGCTGTCCATGTGTCCCCAAGGGGCAGTTGCTCAGTAACGTCATGGATGCCAGATATGGTGCCCAGCCCAGAACCCCCTTTTTGCCTGCGGAGCGCATGGCATGTTGCTGTGCTGTGTTGCTCTGTTTTGTGTGCCCTGGGACCAGGAGACACCTGGTACAACACAAGGATGTGCAGAAGACAGTCCAGGGTCACAGCTGCGAACAGGAGCGTCTGCCCAGTTCATCCTCCCTGTGAGTCCAGATTGGCCTTGAACTCGCTGCACAGCCCAGGCTGCCCTCAAACTCGGTGACCCTCCTGCCCCAGCCTACAGTGCTGGGATTGTGGGCGTGCACCACTGCAGTCAGCATGTTGCAAACCTCTGATTTCTAGAGGAGATGTGGTTTTTAGACAGTCTGCAGTGTCGTCACTATGTCCTCAGCAGACCCAAATGCCTTTCCTGTTGGTGTCCAGCCCTGCAAGAGGCAAGCAGGAGCTTCCTGCGGCCCTGCCTGCCAGACCGAAGGTTCCACCTTTGGCACAGTGCCTGGTGAAGTCATTTGGCCGTCAGTCCTGTGTTGTCCCCTCTCCGGTGCCTGCTAACAAGGCGGGGTGCCACTGCCTGGTGCCTGTGCCGCCGTGAGTGACACACACAGGCAGCCTCTAGCGGTGCGCTGTGGCCTTTCAGGTCCTTGTCTGTTCTCACACCGCCGGAAGAGCACTGGCCTCTGTGGCCTCTGTGCGAATGTCCGGCACCTGTGGAACGGGGGCTGTGTGCTGCCATGTGGGTGCTGCCACACGGCCCCACTGGCTGTGGCGGCCCAGCTGGCCAGAGCTGATACCTGCACTGAGAGCAGTCCCCTGAGCTGCCTGGCAGGCTGAAGCACCCCAGAGCGGTCCTTGGAGACCCCGGAACCACTTTGGCTCTTCCTACCCCAAGAGCAGGGCGGTTTACATTAAGCAAACTGTCTTATCACGGGCCTTCCTGTTGTTCCTACCCCGAGGCCTTCCAGTTTGGAGTGGGCCTTTTTCAGGGGTAAGGCAGGGGCCCAAGGTTCAGGGAGTTAAAGGCAACTGGCAGAGACCCCTCTGCCCTCGCACCGCTGCAGTGATTGGATATCTGTGCCCATACCCATGGAACCCAGGTGAGTGCCCTGGCCTGGGCCAGCCCTGCGGTTGAAATCGTGTATTCTGTATTTTCATTTCCTTTATCCACAAAATGAATCTGTACCAGGGATTCCTGAAATGGCTCGAAGTCTGCAGATTCAAATGCTCCCACTGCCCCAGACATTCTCGAAGTCACAGTGGTTGGCAAAGGTGACTGTTTACCTTGATTGCCATCCTGAGATCTGTCACCTGATATCAGGGACCCCACTCATTCCTGCAGCTCCTGGGGTTCTCAGCCAGCACCGTGGTGACTCAATCCCTGCAGGGCCCTGTTCCCTTCTGCCCCACATTCAGAAAGGTGGCAGGACAGTATGGAGGGAGGTCCAAGAAACCATCTTGGGCTGGGCAGGCCCAAGGTCTCAGGACACCAGATCTACTGTCACGATGTGGAGCACAAGCCTGCCATCATTCACAGGTAACGGGCACTGATTCTGCGGTCCCTGGTCACAGCTCAGTCCCACCCTTGCTCAGCCAATCCCTGGTGCAGCACAGGGGCACAAGCCTCACCAAGAAGTAGGGTTTGTATGGGAGGTGACGTTAGAGGTCTCATATCTGCTAAACCTAGGAGACTCCTGGTTCGTCAGTCAGTTGATAAATAAGACATCAGGTCTCATGTAGCCTACGCTGACCTTGAATACTTGGGTTCAAGGAGTCCTCCTGCCTCAGCCTCTCAAAACTGGGATTATAGATAGAAGCCACCATGCCCAGCTTTCCTTTTTTTGTTTTTTCTTTTTTTTTTTTTTTCCTAATTTTTTTATTTTTTATTGCTGTACTGGGAATTGAACCCAGGGCCTCATGCATACTAGGCAGCTACATCCCCAGCCCTTTTTAAATTTTATTTTGAAACAGAATTTTCTTTGAATTGCCCAAGTTGCTCTCAAACTGTTGACACTCCTGTGTCAGCCTGCCGAGTAGCTGGTATTACAGGCATCTTCCACCACACCCAGCCTGGCCATGTATTTTTTAAGACATGTTTCACAAGAAATAGCCCAGATTCTGGAAATACTGTGGCCTCAGCGATAAAGAACTTTGACCCAGTTCTTCCTGCTCTCAAGAAAAGCCCAGACAGTGCTGTGCCTCTTGATTTATTTCTTACTTAGCAAAACTTGCACGGCCCAGCAGAGATTTGTCCTGACACTGAGTCACTGATCCCATCCCCGTCATTATCAGATTAGATGTCAAATAAAGGAGAGTTTTCTGTGTGGCCTAGCTGGTGAGATAACGTGTCCTAAACTTTACCCTAAAAGGATAAAGCCCTGCCTCCCTGGCAGCTGGGGCAGCTGGAAAGGTCACATTCCTCCGCACTGACGTGGTGCGTGGCAGCCTCGCTATTGTGCCTTGGCCACTCTTTGAAGGCCAGCCCTTTGTGTCCACCAACTGCCAGAGCCATTGCTAAAGTGACAGCCACAGCTCCGGCTCGCTGCCACCCACCTCGACTCCCTGGGGAACCTGATTTGCTGACCCTCGATGTCACCTGCATTGGTCACCTGAAGGGGTCAACAAGCAGACCGGCTTCATCCCTGGAATCCCCCATCCCAAAAGCCAGGGAGGCACCCGAGAAGTGGGCCCACCTCAGTTCCAGAGCTCAGCTGCGCGGCGACTGACCACCACCCGTGTTTTGAGAACCACTGACTTGAACAATAATGGATCGGGATGTGTAATTTAAGAATAAAAGGGAATTTTCAGGATTGCAGGATGTGAAGGTGTATTATGATAATCGACCACCTTTGTTTGCCTGGGACTGAAGAGGTGTTAGGGTTGAATTCATTTTTTATTTTATTTTTTTTTATTTTAAAGAGAATAATAAAAATACAGAATTTCAAAACAAAATGATAGGAAGTTAATGGTTATTACACTGCATATTGCCGCCTTCAAAATAGTCTCTCAGGTTACCAGATATAGGCATGCAAAATCTATCGAGCAGTGTAAGCACTAACTTCCCTTCAATGAACTAATACAATGAGTAGTACAATTATCTTAGCTATTTTGTGTGTGTGTGTGTGTGTGTTTTCTCCCCCTTTTGGGTTGAATTCATTTTAACCCCTATCCCCTGGTACATATGAATAGCAGTATTTGGCAGGTGATTCCTTTTTTTTTTTTTTTTTTTTTTTGGTACCAGGGATCGAACTTACAACCTTATGCTTGCCAGGCAGGCACTTAAGCTGCTGAGCTAAATCCCCAGCCCTGAATGGCAGTATTTGGAAATAGGATCTGTACTAAAGAATCAAATTAAGATGAAAGGATTAGAAGGCCTCAGTCCTGCGCTGCGTGTGTGTGTGTGTGTGTGTTTACTGGGGAGTGAACCCAGGGCCTTTGCACTGACCTACATCTCCAGGCCTTTTTATTTTCTGAGACAAGTTTTACAAACCCCTAAATCTCCCCAGGCTCCCCGACTGCTGAGATGACAGGTGTATGGTCCCACTCCTTGGATGTTCTTATAAAAAGAATAACTGGGGAGGGTGTCATGTGGACGTGGAGGCAGAGGTTGGGGTGACGCAGCTATACCACCAAGGCCCCTGGCAGCCACCACAAGCCAGGAGAGCGGCCTGAGCTGTGAACTGCCGTGCTGTGACCTCGGTCTCCAGAAATGCAGAGCGAATTTCCATTCGGTCTCCCCGGTTGGGGCACTTTGTGATGGCTAGCCCAGGAAGCGAAGTCCCTCGGTGTGGGACTTTCCTTTCAAAGCTGGACAGTTCCTGGCAAACCCAGACTCCAGCCCAAGTGACCGGTGGCTGCTAGAACTGCCACATTTGCAAAGGAGGAAGCTGAAGCTCAGAGAAGCCGTGGTCTGCCTAGTCTCACAAACACTTCCCCGTTAGAGTCAGCTCTGCCGTCACTGCTCTGTCAGTACGTGGTGGCCCTCTGGCCCACCGCCACTGCACGCGGCCAGGAATCTGCGCTGTGGGGCCAGCGGGCCTGTGCACTCTGTCGCCCCCTAGAGCTGGAAAAAGGCCAGGCAGCTGTGACTGCTGGCTGCAGCGGCCTCCCCACCCTGTCCTCTCCTCATCTTCCTAGGTTCCAACTTGGTTTCCAGGTTGAGAATGGAGGAAAATCTGCAAGTGTGGGCTCCCCGGGAATGGGTGCCCGCTGTGCCTGGTACCCCACATCCCAATCATCCTCCCAGCAGCGAAAAGGGCCCAGGTCCTAGGACAAGGCGCTGGGCACACTTGGCCCCGAGTCCTGGAAACAGCAGCCTCTCCTAGGGTTTGGAGCCTTGGTGCCACTAGTGAGGGGCTGTGGCGTCCCCAGTCCCAGACCGAGCGGGCTGTAGGCTGCGTTTTGTGCCCAGGCTGACTGGTCCTGCCATCCCGCTCGGTGCTCTGTGGCGTGTCCCCTCTCACCGTGTGGATGGGCCAGCAGCTCCCTCGGGTGTAGGAGGTGGCCCACGGGAGCCCCCATTGAAAGAGTGTGCGGCCCGGTGCTCATACTGCGTCCCGCTGGCCCTGCTGGGAACAAGGCAGACACGCCCTTCTCCAGGGTGTCATCAAGGTTCAAGGATGGGACCGCCTGCCGCGCGCAGCCTGGGTTTGATTCAGAAATACGAGTCCATCCTAGCAAAAGGTCCACAGATGTCGCCGCCCATCTGGAGCTCGACTGGGCAAGGCGAGTCGCTGCCGATGCGGCCACTCTTCTCGTCCCCCTCTTGCCTCTGCTCTCTGCTGACCCTCTGCAGCTCTGCCCCAAGCCCCTCAGCCTCCACCAGGACTAGAAGGAAGGCCAGGGCCGTGCAGGCCTGGGAGTGTGGCCTTGGTTTCCCGGAGAGATCCTGTCAGGCTGCTCTTTATCTTCCCACCTCCTACACCCCCTCCTGGCTGCCTTGTGGCTGGGTGCCACATGACTGCTGGTGAGCAGTCTGCACTTGATTTGAAGACAATCAAATTTTTCTCTTTGATGTGTTTTTTTTTTTTTTTTTTTCTTTTTTGAGAGAGAGAGAAAGGGTCTTGCTCTGTGGTTCAGGCTGGCCTTGAACTCAGCAAATCTTCCTGCCTCAGCCTCCTAAGTGCTGGGGTTACAGGTGTGCACCACCACACCTGGCTTCTGAGCGTTCCTGAATTCCCTAATTCTTTTGGAGCCAATTGAAAGTTATCACATGAAATTTTTATTTCAATGACTGACTTTTTTAATTCCCAAAATTTTAAATGGCCAGGCGTGGTGGCACATGCTTGTAATCTCAACATTTAGGAGGCTGAGGCAGGAGCATCACTGAGGATTCAAGACCAGCCTGGGCTACATAGCAAAACCCTGTCTTTAAAAACAAAAACAATTAATCCCAGCACTCAGGAGGCTGAGGTAGGAGGAGCGTTGTGAGTTCGAGGCCAGCTTGGGCTACAACGCGGAGCGCAAGGCCGGCCTGAGCTACATAGTGCGACCCTGCCTCGAAAAACCAGGGCCGGGAGTTTGTCTCAGTGCCTTAAGCACCTGTCTGGTAGGCGCGAGGTTGTGAGTTCAATCCCCGGTGCCGCAAAAAAAAAAAAAAAATTTAAAATGACTCTTCTTCCTGTCTATTTTTGTTTTATTTCTTTCTGTTTCTGTTTCATAATTTCTCATTCTTGTTTGATAGCTCCTTGTTCAGAGCAGGGAGGTGCTTATCTCTCTGAATACCAAACTCTTGCCTTGTAGTCATGGCAGATTGTGTGACACAATTTATCAGTTTTAAGTGTAAATTTTTTTTTTTTTTTTTTTTTTTTTTTTTTTTTTTTTTTTTTTTTTTTTTTTTTTTTTTTTTTTTTTTTTTTTTTTTTTGCGGTACCGGGGATTGAACTCACAACCTCGCGTAAGCTGCTGAGCCAAACTCCCAGCCCTAGTTTTTTGAGGCAGGGTCGCACTGTGTAGCTCAGGCCAGCCTTGTGCTCGCATTGTAGCCCAAGCTGGCCTCGAACTCACAACACTCCTCCTACCTCAGCCTCCCGAGTGCTGGGATTAAAGGCGTGCGCCACCACGCCCGGCTCTTAAGTGTAAATTTTGACGAATTCTGACAGGTTTATATACCTGTGCATCCACCACTACAATTAAAATATATTCCCTGGTACTTTTTTTTTTTTTTTTGAGACAAGGTCTCACTGTATAGTGCAGATTGACCTTGAACTCCCTTATGCAACCTAGGTTGACCTCAAGCTCAAGTAACCCTCCTGCCTCAGCCTTCCAAGTACTGGGATTACAGGTGTGTGCTACCACCTCTGGCCCTTGTAATATATATATATGAAAGTGTGCCAGAAATTGAACTCATGACCTCACGCTTTTCAGGCAGGCTCTGTGCTGCTGAGCTATATCCCCCAGCCCTGTACTATTTCTTAAAACTACCTCTGCCACCAGCTTTGCCCAGGTGCCCATTGGTCTGCCATCTTGTCCAAAGCCTCCTGCCTGGCCACTGTGGTCCCCCGGGCTGGTTCCCTGGGACGCTTCTGAGCTTTATCCCCCCTGAGTGTGTGTTATTTCTGCTGAGTGGTGTCCACGTGCACTGCGGCTGAATTGCAGCTTAATTATGGCCACTGAGCAGCAGGGGTGAGTTCCAGAGGGCGAGTTTGGTTTGTCTTGGGAAATACCCAGGGAGTGTGACAAGCTGAAAGAAAGAAAGGGAAATACCCAGGAAGAGAATTCCTGGGTCTTAGGTAAGCAAACCTGAACTTTATTCCTAACCAGAGTCACCGCAGCCTGGCATCCCCCAGCTGTGTGTGAGGACCCAGTGGGCCCATGTGGTCACCAACACTAGTTAGTGCTGGTTGTCGTCCGAGGCTGCTGCACACTGATATGTCACCAATATCTGTCTGCACCGGGAGGCGCAGCTTTGAAGGAGGCCACCAGGCAACCTGTGAGTCATTAGATCCGGAAGTGTCAGCCTGAAGCCACCAGATCTGAAGCAAGAATGTGAACAGGTAGAGCAGGGTGCTCTGAACACTGCAGCCAGCTGGGAAACCTTAGAAGGAATAACGAACCGTGAGGTCAGGGTCTTGACTACTGGATTCCACTCCGAGCTCCAGTGCTGACTTGCTGTGTGACTGAGGACAAATGGCTCTCCCCCTCTGGACAGTACTTTGCACATCTGCAAAGTGGGGGTCCCAGCAATCCTCTCTTCCATGACCCACAGAGGGTCGATGCCCAGATCTTTGCCATGCCTTGGTTGGCAGCAAGCTGCACTGGACGCAGTGAGAGTCACTACGATCGCTCCCCCGCTACTGAACTCATCGTTCTACCTGTGCACTGCCAGCCACTTCCCAGGGTTTAGTTGCTGCAACCACTGCCAGGGGTCGGATTTCACCCCCTTTCCTGTGCTCCAGCTGGGCCAGAATTGAGGGTCCAGCTGAGATGGTGCAGCCAGGTGTGAGGTCTGGCCCTCACGCACAGGTTTATGTCCCCTGGGGACTTCCGGCTCCTTCCTTTGGATCCAGATGGCTCAGAATGGGGCCAAGCCCAGTTGGGGTCATGGGGCAGTCTGCTGGGGTGTAGATTCGGCCCTAGATCTTTCCTCTCCCTTCCCTGGCCTTGCTACATGCCGCCTGGGAGCACACCTGTGTCCACCCGTCCATGCCTCAGTTCAGGGGCACCCTGCTGAACCCTTCTGCAGGGAGCCCAGGAGCAAGCGCCAGGCTGAGCCTGCATGGTGACACACACACACCTGTAATCCCAGCACTCAGGCAGGAGGATTGCAAATTCAAGGCCCATGTGGGCAAATTAGCAAAACCCTGTCTTCACACAAACAATCATCTCCTTAACATACGATCCAGCAATCACATTCCTAGGTATGTAGCCAAAGGATTGCAAACATATTGCACACAAAACCCAAAACCATTCCATTTTTTTTGTTTTGTTTTGGTTTTTGGTTTTTGTTTTTTTTTTGTTTTTTTTTTTTTGGTACTAGGGATTGAGCTCACAACCTTGTGCCTACCAGGCAGGCGCTTACAACACTGAACTAAATCCCCAGCCCTACTTCTTTGAGACAGGGTCTCACTATGCAGTTCAGGCTGACCTTGAACTCACTTTGTAGCCCAAGCTGGTCTCGAACTTGCAACAATCCTCCTGCCTTGGCCTCCCCAGTGCTGGGATTAAAGGGGTACACCACCATGCCCAGCTAAAACCTGCTGTTTTATTCATCATTTTCAAAGCATGGAAGAAAGCAAGATGTCTGCCGATGGACAGGTAACTAAATTGTGCTGGGGCTTCAGGGTGGCCCCTGAAGTTCCTGTGTTGCAAATGCATTCCCCGCTGCCACAGCCTTGAGACATGGGTCGTGTATGGTGAGGATCGATTAGTGCTGCTGGAGCTGGTGAGGTCCCCACAGAGCCAGTTTCTTGTGCTTGGCCCTGCTCCAGCTTTTCCCTTCTCAGCCCCAGGAGTGTTCTTGTGCCGTGATGCAGCCCAGGCCATCAGCTGATGCGGGTCCCTCCCCCTTGGACTTCCCAGCCTCCAGATCTATAAGAAGTAAATCTAGCCAGGTGTGTGATGCGTGTCTGTGACCCAAGCACTCAGGAGGCTGAGACAGGAGGATTGCCAGATGTTCAAGGCCAGCCTGGGATACATAACTAAGCTCTGTCTCAAAAAAGAAGGAAGAAAGGAAGGAAAAAAAGAAAGAAAGAAGAAAAAGGAAAAAGAAAGATGGTGCCCCAACCCTGGAGGTCCCGGAAGGCCATGAAACTGGTCTGATCTCAGCGGTCATCTGACTCCAAATGACAAATGCTACCTTCTTTCATTGACAGAAAATGAGTAATTGCATCTTGAGGACATAAAGGTGGGTGTGAGCCGGGCGTGGTGGCGCACGCCTTTAATCCCAGCACTCGGGAGGCTGAGGTAGGAGGAGCGTTGTGAGTTCGAGGCCGGCCTGGGCTACAACGCGAGCGCAAGGCCGGCCTGAGCTGCACAGTGTGACCCTGCCTCAAAAAAAACCAGGGCTGGGAGTTTGGCTCAGTGGCTTAAGCGCCTGCCCTGGCAGGCGTGAGGTTGTGAGTTCTATCTCCGGTGCCACAAAAAAAAAAAAAAAAAAAAAAAGGTGGATGTGGACACTTGACTGCTTGAGAGTGAGATGTTTTCTGCGATGCTGGGGAGGAACCAGGGCCTTGCACATGCTGAGCACCCCGTTACCAGTGAGCAGCACCCCAGGGCCACAGGGAGGTCTCCCCTGTCCTCCGCTCTCAGCAGCTCCTACAACAGTAAGCCCATTTTCTTTCTCCTCTGCCTTTTCTGGTGTGGCAAAGCTGGAATTCGGGGATTGGAGAGCAGCATCAATGGAGAGGGGAGGACCACGCTCGTGGTCCCCAGCAAGGCACAGCCTCAGGTTCCAGGGTAGCATATGGGTTCCAGTTTGTGCTATGTCTACCTTCAATGGCCTCCAAAAGCAAGGGCAAGGTCATCCCTCTGCACAAGAATCACTGGGCCTCCTCTCCCTGTAAAATGATAAAAATGTACCCTGAGGCCTGGGGGTGCAGCTCAGCTCTGCAGACGTCTGGCTGTGGGTGCTACTCCCAGCACTGCAAAAACACAACACAAAGAGCTCCACTGCCCAAACAGCTCCCCAGAGCCCGCTTCTCTCCACCCCTGCAGCTTCTCCCTGCTCTGATCTCAGAGCCCACCAACGCTTGTCACCCAAACCCTGAGTCGTGGTGTGGAGTGACCAGCTCATCTCCCAGGCGGGGCGGGCTTGGGTATTCACAGATGAGCTGAGGCTTTGGCTCGCACCCAGCACTCCTGTGCCCTGGGACATTCTCACGCCAAGGTGGGGGTTAAATTCTATAACCAGCTCCTTGGCATGAACGTGGAGCATGGGTCAGGGCAGGTGATACCTAGGGAGAGGGTGGCATCCTAGGGGGGTAGGACACAGGAGCAAAGGCCAGGGAGGTGGGGAGACCAGGGGAAAGAAGGGCAGCCAGGGCTGCGTGACATTGGAGAAGTCTGTCTAAAGGGAACTGGAAGCTGGGACTCCAACCTCTGTCCCAAGACACAGGCGGTAAGAGGGATCCTGCAGCCAGGTGAGAAAGGGCTGGGCCGAGGGTGGCTTTCAGCAGGAGGAGTCGGAGTAACCCTGGGAGACTGGGGAGACCCCTCCCCACTGCACCAGGGCAGCCCTGACTCAGCTGGCACCAGTGGGCTGGGCCCAAGGGTCGTCAGGGGCAGGAAGCCTGGGGGCTGACTGGGGCAGCCTAGGTTGGGTCCCAGCGCCGACCGGGCGGCCCCTCTCAGGCTTAGCACGCCCGACAGCACTAACGCAGCTGTGCCCGGCCAAGCAAATCTTTTGTCCTGGGCAGGCTGAGCCAGCAGGGTGCCAGCTGTATAAGCAGGGTCCCACGGAGGCCAGCAGAGCACCATGTCGCAGCGCTCGGGGAAGGTGAGTGGGATCCGTGCCCCGAGCTGTGCCCCAGCAGGGGTGGGGGTGAAGTGGGGGCACTGAGAGGGAGCCGGCCTTGCTCTGAGTGCCCTGTGGGGGTGGCAACCTGGGCAGAGCCGGTTTAAATTCCAAGTTAAATGGGCAGCCTTGCCGGGGTTTCCTGGGCCCCTCTTTCCGGAGGTCACATATGGCTGCTTCCAAGCTGAGGCAACCTCGGTGGCCCCTGCAGCCCCTCCTCTGCTGTCTCCTCTTTACAGGACGCTGGGCAGGGGTAGAGCATGGACTTTGCTCCTCTGGATCTCTTCGGGGTACTTGGTCTCCCTGATTGTCTCTACCAGGCCCACCTCATGCCGCAAAACCAGCCAGTTGGCATCTCTTTCCCCTTTCCCTAGTGTCCCTGTCCTACCTAATCCCCCGAAGCCTCTGCTCTCCAGAGACTCTTTTCAGGCCCCTTCATGGTGACGTCATCACTGTATCTGTCTGCAAGGGCCTGCATTATGCTTCAGTAACAAATAGCCCTGGCAGCCAGCTAATGTAAAACCACCAGAGTATCTGCCCCCTGACACTGCACTGGCCTTGGTGGAACAGTGGGAGACAGGGAGGGAGAGGAAGAGCCCCCAAAATCAGTTGCCCACACTGGGCAAGCCTCCATCTCACATGCATCCCTGTGACAAAGCCTGCAGTCACCCTAACTCCTGGGGGCCTAGAAAAGCAACTCTACTATACCCCCCTGGGAGAAACACAAGTAGAGGTGAAGTAGGGTGACAACATGTCACTGGGTGACATTACTGTCCTCTAAGTGGGTCCTTCAGGGCCCATAATTCTTTTCTTTTTTTTTTTTTCTTTTTTTTGTACCGGGCATCGAATTCACAGCCTTGTGCTTGCCAGGCAGGCGCCTGTGCTGCTGAGCTAAATCCCCGGCCCAGGGACCGTATTTCTTGAGACCAATAGAGCCCTTGAGTGTTTGGAATTTTAGTTCCCATGGCAGGAGGTGGGTTTGGGGGCTGCTGCTTGTTCAGTTTGGGGACAAGGACAACCTGTGAGGGTCACTTAGCTACAGAACACTCTGTCGCAACTACTGCTAGGTGGTAACATTCCAGATCTGACATCGGCCTGTTCCCCACAGGAGTGGCCTCAGAGTCCTGCGAGGAGGGTGACACTGCCAGAGCCCTGCTTTGAGGACATGGTGTAGTGACAGGCTTTGACCTGCCTGCCGTGACTTGGTCTCTCCAATCACGGAGGCCCAGGAACTTGGTTCTGAGAAATAAATGTTGGGTTATGGTGATGGTTGTGGGTGAAGTTTATTCTTTTGAAAGCATTTCCTTTAATTTCGTTATGGATGTTACATTTTAGCAATAAACATGAGCGAGGTGTGGAGGTGCATGTTTATAATCTGAGCACTTGGGAGGCTGAGTCAGGAGGACTGACACAGGTGTGAGGCCAGCTTTGGCTACCCAGTGAATTCAAGGGCATCCTGGAATACACAGGCAAGATTCTGTCTCAAAACACACAAATGAACAAAATTAAATAAAAATTGAGGTTAACAGATCCAACTGGAGTTTGGAAGAGCCCATTCTCCACTGGGCATCTCGACAAACTGGGAAATCCATCCCCGGACTTCGTCTGCCCTGCAGTGAGCGTAGCCAGAGCTGCGTCTCTACCTGATCCGCAGACAGCACCAGGCTCTGTGGAGCACAGCACGGTCAGGTTGAGGTGGCCTGGGAGTCTGGGTGCCATCGAGGTACCAGGAACGAAAGACAAAGAGGCCACTGACACAGAGCTCTGCCCTGGCCCTTCCAGATCACCTTCTATGAGGGCAAGCACTTCACGGGGCGGAAGCTGGAGGTCTTCGGGGACTGCGACAACTTCCAGGACCGAGGCTTTATGAACCGGGTCAACTCCATCCGTGTGGAGAGCGGGGCGTGGGTCTGCTTCGATCACCCTGACTTCCGGGGTCAGCAGTTCATTCTGGAGCATGGCAACTACCCCGAGTTCTTCCGCTGGAACGGCCACAATGACCACATGGGCTCCTGTAGGCCCGTGGGAATGGTGAGTGGGGCTGGGGCTTCCTGTACAGAATGGGAAGTGGTCATGTGTCAGGCCTGGGCAGGCCATCAGGGGCGTGGCCTCTCAATTTCGGGATCTTTAAGACTGAGAGAGTCCCATGATGGGCGTGGTGGTGCATGCCTATCATCCCAGCACTCGGGAGGCTGAGACAGGAGGACTGCCATGAGTTCAAAGCCATCTTGGGCTACATAGAGAGACCTGTCTCAAAAGCAAGCAAGCAAGCAAGAAAGAAAGAAAGGAAGGAAGGAAGGAAGAAAAAGAAAGGAAGGAAGGAAGAAAGAAAGGAGAAAAAAGTTTTGATTTGCAACCATATGGGGCACAAAAGCAGTCTGGTGGAACCTGGCCTTATAGTGCTCTGTGGAGTCTTTGGCGCCCCATCTCAGAGGCCAGTCTGCAGAAAATCTGGAGCCAGGTCCCTTGGGACTGCAGGGGCTGCATGTCACAGCTGTAACCCAGTGTGTGTAGGGAGAGCAGATGGGGATGTTGAGCCGCCCCTACGGTGAGCTTTGGGGATGGAGGGCTCCCCCATGTCACGAAGACCAGGTGACCTGCTGTAAGCTCTATCCTGTCTGGAAGCAGCCACTCCATGAGACCAAAGTGCGCAGCTGTTGTCGATGTCAATCTGCCACCTGGCCCTCTGGGAATCCTGGGGCCAGGCTCCAGAGAACATCTAAGGGGTTGCAGGGAAGGTGGCCCTCTATATGGGGCCCTCCTCTTTTCTCCACCAGTTGCAAAACCATTTGTGCTCTGGCATCTCAAATTGTAAGAATGTTTACTTAGTATTTCTGCCAGGCCATGGACATTTAGAAAAAAGGAATTCAAATGCTTGGCCCAGATCCTGCATAGTGCTATTGCTATGAAAAGTACACGGGCATCTCATGAATGCTGTTCTTTCAAGAGCCACCCTGGCGGGCTGTGAGACAGGCCCAGGCGCCAGGCTAGTGAGGAGCGGCTCCTCCTCTGTCATTTGGAGACACGGAGATCGAATGGGGAGATACACGTGCTGATGTTACTGAGCAATGGCGTCAAGACCAGCAGGAACTTCAGTAGATGTTACTTGTTTTAGATTTTTGGCTTCATGTTTTAATAGAAGATTGTTTCAGATTTAAAACATTATCATTTGAAGCCCTGCCTGTGGCCTGCAGCCTAGCGGGTAGAAGTCAAAGCTGGAGAATGTGGCAGTGGCAGCTGTGACAGGACTCCCCCAGGCTGAGACTCCAAGGGTGCCAGGGTCCCCAGCCCTGGGCAGAGTGGCTGCCCTGCCCTCTCTGGACCTGGGGTTCCTTAGCTGTAAAAAGACATCGGGTCAATTCAATGGCTTTGAAGCTTGAAAGTAATAAAACCCTTTCCTCCCACCAAATCTCACAGCAAAGGATAAACAGAGCGTTGTGTTGGGTGGGGGTGGGGAACCACACCAGCGCCCTGCCCAGTCCAGGGGCTCTTGTGTGCCCAGAGCCCTCAGGGGCTCCGAGCTCCTTGCCGCCTGGGTACGGGGAGGAAGCTAGGGTTCTCCTTCTTTCCTTCCCCTTGCCTGGCTCCTGGAGCACGGAGAGCACTTCCGCATAGAAATCTTTGAGGGCTGCAACTTCACGGGCCAGTGCCTGGAGCTGGTGGAGGACTGCCCCTTCCTGCAGAGCCGCGGCTGGCCCAAGAGCTGCGTCAACGCCGCCAAGGTGTACGGGGACGGAGCGTGAGTACGGCCGGGGAAGGCGGGGTGGGCATCAGACACCAGCCTTGTGCCCCTTGTCCTGCGGCCCTGTGCCTGCCTTGGCCCCCTCCTCTGCCCCAGGAAACACCCAGCCCCAAACAACCCCAAGGAGACTTGGGGGCTCAGTGAGAAGAAAAAAGTGGGGGAAGGCAGAGCTGGTGTTGCTTGACCTCAGGGCTGCACGACTTTACCCCTCAAGTTCCCAGCGAGGAGACTGGCGTGGGTGGGGGGTTCTGTGTTTGTCACTTGGCTCTTGTGTCTTTAACTTAAAGAATATCTAAACCCTCATCGAGGGGAAGCCACCTGTACGGTGGCCCCTGGGTCCCCTGGATTTGTGGTGACACTGCCAGGAGCCTTTCCTCACACCCCCATGACAAGAGTGTTCTGAGTCCCGTGTCAGCCAGGAGTGACCTGTCCTCACATGCATGTCCTGGAGGCCACCTGGTGGCATTTCTGCCACCCTCTCCCCATCCTCTGCCCCTCCCCTGTAGTCTCTGACCTTTCCTCTGGGGGGCGTCCGTGCAAGCTCCAGGGCGACCCCTGGCACGGCTTAGGTATTTCAAGCTGCCACTGAGCAGGGAGGCCCTACCTGAGCCAGGCCTGCCTTGGTCCCAGCAGCAGTGCCTCTGCCTCCTCGCTCTCTCCATCCCAAACCCTGACCCTCCCAGGGCCCTGGACAGGGGAGTGGAGGGGAGAGCTGTGGGGGTGAGTCGTGTGGCCCAGTGGCCACTGTCCCTCCCCGACATCATCTGCAAGCAGGGCCTTAGGTTAGAAGAACTCGCAAACACTGGGTCTGTCTGGGAGGAAGTCCTTCAACCGCAAAGTACCCTTAGGACCAAGGTGGGGGGTCTGCAAGGACCCAGGGTCAGACGCCCTGTGGTCTGGGCCCCAAGAGACCCCAGGGATCAGCACTGTGTGTGACCCTTGGTGCAAGTGCAAGAGGGGTCAGGAGGTGAGCTGGGGAGGCCACCCTGGCCCCTCCGTGAGGCCCCCAGTGTCCTGGCCCCTGGGTTTGTGCCTGTCCGACTGTCCTGGGCACCTCCCGAAACACCCCTCACGGAGGCACACACGGGAACTGGGTGTGTTGACGAAGAAAGGAAGAAAGGATTAGTAGACTTGGTCCCCAGTCCAGGACAGGCCCCCTGCCAGGTCCCGGGGCTGTTGCCTGTCTTTTGGGTCCTTTTCTGGATCGGGGTCCTGCAGGCGGACGGTGAGGGAGGGCATCCTGGCCTGCTCCTGGTCCTCGTCCTGGGCACTGAACACAGGGACAGTTACTGGGCACGCCCACGTCCGCCCCGCAGGGACCACGCAACTGCGGGGAGGGAATCAGCCCAGAACGGGCTGCGGCCCCGCTGTGCCCAGAGCGGGGGTCCCCAGGGCGCGGGGAGGGGGCGGGGCCCCCGCCGCCCTGACCCCCCGGGCCTGCAGGTGGGTGCTGTACGAGGAGCCCAGCTACCGCGGCCGCATGTTCCTGCTGGAGCGCGGCGACTTCCGCGGCTTCTCCGACTGGGAGGCGCACAGCGGCCGCGTGCAGTCGCTGCGCAGGGTCGTCAACTTCTTCTAGCCGCGCGACGCGCGACGGGGACCCCGGCCGGCCGCGGCAATAAAGGTGCTGGAGCGGTGGCGGCCGCGAGTGCTCTGTGGGCGCCCAGCGCCGTGCGGGGCCGAGGCCTGGACGCGCGTGGACCAGGGCGCTGGGGGGGGGGCCCACGGGCAGGCGTACCCTGCGGGGCGAGGGGGCGGCCCCTCACGCGACCTGGGGGGCCTTCTACCCCTACCCCAGGGACCCCCGGACCAGTGAGGGAAGGAGAGCCGCAGGGAAAGCGAAGGGGGCGGGCGAGTCCGTGATGGGTGGGGCTGGGGTGTGGAAGGCGGGGCCGGGAGGAAACGTGGGGGCGTGGCCTGGAGAAATGGGGCAGGGCCAGGGTGGGGCGGGGAAATGGAAATGAATGGGGCGGGGCTTGGATGCGGAAGAAAGATGACGGGTGGAGCAGGTAGGGGCGGGGCGGGGCGGGGTCCTGATTCCCAGTATCACCCCTCACCCCCTCGGGCTCTCGGTGACGGGGAAGGTCGCTGGAGGAGCAGCTCGCTGGTCACCTGGTCATCGAGGGCGGTTCGGAATGACTCCCTGCTTGCTCCCACCGTCACGGAATAGGGTCGGCGGGTGAAGCAGATAGGTTGCTTGCTGCCTCTGAACACCCTGTTCTGGGAGAGATGAGATCTGGGATCCTCGGGCTTCTGAAGAGGACAAGGTCGCTGGACGCCCGAGTGGGGTTCCCTTGAACATGGGGAACCCGAAGATGCGCGCTCGGTGCACCGAACCAAGGCCCGACTGGCTGAGGGGTTGGAACGCCCACAGCCTTGTGCCTGGAGCAGTTCAATTTTCTAAACCTACAGACTAGGTCCTCCACTCCACACTCCACAAGTGCTAGGAACCAAACCCAGGACCTAGCGCTAGCTAAGCAAGCACTATACCGCGGAGCTACATCACCAGCCAAGGGTTTTGAGTAGGTGAAGGGGATCCGACTGGAAATGATGTAGAATAAAAAGTAAGTAAAAGGAGACAAAGAAATTGAAATTGTTTTGTCTTTTTTTTTTTTTTTTTTGAGACAGGATCAGGTTCAGGCTGACTTTAAACTCACTTTGTAGTCCAGGCCGGCCTCGAACTCGCAGCAGTCCTTCCTGCCTCAGCCTCCTGAGTGCTAGGAGGAAATCGAGATTTTAAAATTGTGTTTTTAAGAAAAACTGCAGCTAAAGGACCCTAGTCTGTATCCTCAGTACCTTTTGAATATCTGCAGTACCTACAATACCTGTAAAACCTTCAAAAGAGTCTGTCTTCCATGTGACAGCTATCCAACTGGCCACCCCTCTAAACTCCAAGGTCAGCAGTGTCCAGCTGGCCTGGGCCACAGGGTGTCACACTCCTCCACAGTTGATGCCAAAGATGACATGATGGAACATTTGCTGAGCACTGACTTTATTCCAGGTTCTTGTTATGTTAGGTAGTAATAGTGTCCTGGACACTCTCCTCACTGCTGGACAAAATACTTGGCACCTGCAATTTAATGGAGGAGAGGTTTATTTTGGCTCACATTTCAGTCCCTCCTTGGCTGGCTCCAAGGCAGGACGGCCTGGCAGAGGGGCCTGACGGAGGAGAGCTGCTCACTGCATGGGAGACAGGAAGCAGAGATTGAAGGGAGGAGCTGGAAAGGGAGATGAACACTTCCAGGCAGGTCCCCACAAACCTGCCCTTTCCAACCAGAACATACCTCTCCTACAGCAATCAACTATAAGCCTCATAATTCAATCACCTTCCAAAAGCCCCACCTGTGAGCACATGAGGATCTTGGGGGACATATAGAAAGGAATAATAATAGACACCACGATTATGACACACTTAATATCTTTACTGTACAAATGCAAACTAGACACAGGCAGGGTTCCAACTCAGGCAGGGCGAGTCCCCGTGATTCCATATTGCACTGTACATTCCCATGCAGAGGGAGACGTGGCATAAATGTGGAGTAAACCCAAACCCTTGCCCGCCTCAGACCCCACTCTGTGGCGTAAGTGTAACCATATCTTTTGTACACTTATAAAGGCACAGTTGCCCATGCAGAGTTGTCACGAGAAAGTTGGATGTTAGTAGTGAGTGACCCAGTACCTGGGAGGAGAAGCAGGGAGGGCCACAGTGGTTAGAGGTCCACCAAACTCAGGACTCTCACTAGATGTGACTTGGACAAGCCACTGTGCAGTGCCTCAGTGTCCCTGGGCATCTGGTGGAATGTTAACACAGTATTGCCATCCTGTCCCCAGTCTGCTCTCTCCCCAGTTCCCAGGAATAGCAGCACCTCATGAGTGGGCTGTGAGGAACCACCTGGGTGACTCTCATTGAAAGAGCAATCATTTCCACTTTGGCTGAACCCAGACCTATTTGCATGTACTGATGTGTATAGAGCAGGCTAGACTTTTCCTTAGCCCTTCAACTGGCTTTAAGCAATGCAAATAGGTGTTGACATGTAGTCTTTGAAGTGAGGTGACACGTCAGTGTTACCCCACCCCATAGCTCCCAAAAAACATGTATGAGCCAGGTGGGAGGGAGAGCCACGCTCCACACTTTTGGCTGGGGCAGAGCCTGGAGATAAGAGGCTGTGACTTCCCAGGGCATAAAAGATTACACATCAGAGCTCAAACACCGACCCCAAAACATTAGATACTACCCCAGATTGTGTTAGGCAGGTGACGCTCTCTGCATACCCTTCTCTCTCTCTGTATTTTGCAGAGGTGGTGTCAGGCCTCCTACCTAGCCCAGCTCACAGCACTCACGTTCTTCCCACCACTCTCACAGTCACTCATCCTGAGCCGCTCCCCTCATTGAGAATTAATGAAACCTGGGTTTGGTCCTTGGTCAGGGCCTTTGTTCCGGTGAACCATCATCCTGGCTGGACTTAGGACCCCTTGACTCCCCACAACTATGGATATGCCTTAGTGTCTTTAGTCTCGCCACTGGAAGTGGTAGATTGGAATTAACTCACTACAATTCCAATAACTTTTCCATGGGGTTACAAATAAAAACTTCCCGACCCTCCACAAGGACTGGAAAGGGCTCTCTGTAGCGTGTGGTTTAATGCTTTGGGCCGGGACCTCCTCCTCGGCCTGGCTCCCTCATGCCCTAATCTGTTAGAAATCTGTTTTTGATCTGAAAGAAGAAAAAACAAGATTCCCACCACAGCATTTGTGGCAAGCCTGTAATTTGTCTGAAGTCCACCCAGGGGTTCAGTGGACCAAGGATAAGGGTAGCTCAGAGCCACGCATGTTTCACATATTTCTGTCTCTGCTCTGGTTTGGAAAGCTGAGGTTTGCAAGAGCTGTCCCCCTCTGTCCTCAGCCCCGAGTCACTGCATCCTGCTGGCCCCTTGCCCATTGGGGACCCATAAGTGCTGTTTATCAGCATGGTCTGAGCCCAGGGAGGACTTGGCCTTTAAGCCTCTGTAGGTGTTTCTCAACGGCCAGGCCCGTTAGTCCCTCCTGTTCCTGGGCCTCCAGGTACAGCCTCCCACTGTCCCTGGTCACCTTCCCTACCGCAAGCCTCAGGCCGCTGCCTCCTCATTCTGTAGGGCAGGATGCTTTGGAGGAGGACTGTGTCCTGTTATACCCTCGGCCCCTCAAGAAGCCTCCAGAGATGGTCAATCAAAACTTGTTGAACGTGAGCTGGGAGAGGTGGTGTACACTTGTAATCCCAGCATTGGGAGGCTGAGGCAGGAGGATTGCTGTGAGTTTGAAGCTAGCCTGGGCTACACAGTGGGGCCAAAGCCAATCTGAACTACATAGCCAGACCCTGTTTCAAACAAAACAAAACAAAACAAAACAAAACAAAGCAAAACAACCTGTGGAACAACAGTTTTTTTTTACATTGTTGTTGTTATTTGTTTTGTTGTGTTTTGCTTTGTTTTTTGAGATGGGGTCTCACGATACAGTTTAGGCTGGTCTTGAACTCACACTGCTCCTCCTGCCTCAGCCTTCTGAGTGTGGAGATTACAGGCACATGCCACAACACCTGGCTGAATGAGTTTTTAAAATCATGTGCAGTTCAGTGGTAGAGAGCTTGCCTACCATGTGCAAGGCCCTGGGTTCCATGCCCAGCACTGCGAAGAAATAAATGAATGATACGCTCTAGAGTTTTAGTTAGAAAAGATTGAATCCTGGAGTTGGCTGGTGGTAACAACCATGCAGCTGTGTGACTGTACCTGGTACCACTGCAGGGTGCCTGCTTAAGACAGTGAATTTAATGTTATGTGGATTTTGCTGAATACAAATTTTAGTTTTATTTATTTATTTATTTTGGTTATTTGAGACAAGGTCTCCCTATGTAGTTCAGGCTGGCCTTGAACTTGCAACAATCCTTTGGCCTCATTCTCTTGTGTTGGGATCACAGGTGTGCACGACACCCTACTATTGGATAGAAAAAAAGCCCTCTCCCCTTGTGGAGATGCTCAGGAATATGGAGGCCCCTCCCTGGATTTTCCTAGGGAAACTTGTAGGTATTGCCTGCCCAACACATGCCCCACGCCTCTCTTTTCTTGTCCTCTGTGACCTTCTTATTGATCTTGGTGACTCGCCAAATCCACTGCAGAGATGAACTCCCAGGGAGACCGAACAAGGCTCTGGGCTCCCCGGCTGCCCGTGGCGAGGTCTGCCTTCCTTGCAGGATGCGATTTAAATCAATGGGGCAGAGGCAGCTGTGGCCTCTCCTTGTGACCGCGATGTGTGTTGGGGGGCGCTCCCCGGAGCAGGTTGTGGGGTGTGTGCGGCAGGCTGGGCGGTGCTGACAGGGACCTCCTGGGTTCCCTGTTTCAGATCCAAGCTGCCCGGGGACCTGGGACTCTACTCGGTGGTCGGGGGAGTATAGAGGTCCCGGCTAGTAGGGTTGGGTGACCGGCTGTCTACTTGAATAAGATTCAGGTCGAGACTGGGCGAAGGGCCCGCCCCCAACCTGAGCCCACCAATCACGAAAAGCAGTTTTCAAGCCTTTATTTGAATCTGGAGCGGTTCACAGGACCAATCAGAGGTGCTTTTTTCAACCCTATTTGCATGTGACGAAAACCAATCAAAAGACACTGTTCCTGATCCTTAATTTACATAGGTCAGGAAACCCAGTGAGCCTTTCCACAGGGCTGTACCTGCACCAAGCCAAGCCAAGCGAGTTTTCGCCGGGCTGTCCCAACGCGTCATTTGCAGGAAAGGGAAGCCAACCCAGAAACTCTGGATATAAAAGCCTCCTTTCCTTTATCCTCTGGCCACTTCGGGCCTTTTCACCACCTACTCTCATTCTACAGAGTGCGCCTCTTTTCCACCCTCAATAAAGAATTTTCACTGCCTTTTGTGTGTCTTTTTCTTTTTTCCTGTGGCACCGGGGATTGAACTCACAACCTCGCACCTGCCAGACAGGCGTTTAAGCCACTGAGCCAAACTCCCGGCCCTAGTTTTTTGAGGCAAGGTCGCACTATGTAGCTCAGACCGGCCTTGCGCTCATGTTGTAGCCCAAGCCAGCCTCGAACTCACAACGCTCCACCTACCTCAGCCTCCCGAGTGCTGGGATTAAAGGCACGCAACACCATGCCCGGCTTTTTCCTTTTGTGTGTCTTGTTCAATTCTTAGTTCGGGACACCAAGAACCTAGAAAGAAGCCGGAAGGACCCTCCATCCAGTAACAGGAGTGTGTAGGACTGTCAGGCAGGGCAGCTTCTTTTGTCTTCTGTCTTCTGTCTTGAATGAAGATGTGATGCCAGGAGTTCAAGCAGCCTTTTTGTAATCATGAGGTTAAAGCCAAGAAATTAGGGAGGTGCAAACTCCACCCTTCTAACGCTGCTAGAACAGCTTCAGTGTCTTGTTATGGTAGACGAACGAGCCTGTGTTTACTTTGCCACTCTCGGTCAGGTTTTCTGTTACTTGCAGCTGCGCAACACAATGACCAAAAACCAGTACCAAACCATGACTTCAGCTGGTTCCTGCTGTGCCTCTGCCCCCACCTCTGTACGCCAAGCCCCTAACCTTCAGTGCCTAGGACACAGCCAGGCAGCCAGGGCTTGCCCATGCCCTCGGTGAGCTTGCTATATGGTGACAGTGCCTCCATGTGCCCCCAGCCTGGCGGTTTTGCACCAAGCAATCTAATTTGCTTCCAAAGAAAGCATCTCCATTTGCTCCTCTTGGGAGCAAATCCACCTTTGAAGCCGAGTCTGGGGGCCACAGATGCCACGCTGGGTGTGGGGCCCCCAGGAGAAATGTGAGAAATTTGTGGAAGGGAAGGCAAAGGGGTGCACTGGGGACTATGGAGCAGAGGTGGTTTTGATCTGAGGCAGAAGGCCCGAAGTCTAGGGGCTTTGATAGGAACTTTGTTCCTTCTGTTACATTAATTGATTGATTGATTGTGGTACTGGGAATTGAACTCAGGGCCCTCACACTGAGCTCCATCCTCAGTCCTTTCTGTGTTTTTTGAGACAGTATCTTGCTAAGTCTAAATTGCCCAGGCTGGACTTGAGCTTGCAGTTCTCCTGCCTCAGCCTCCTAGAGTGCTGGTATAACAGGCATGCGCTATTGAGCCTGGTCTTTTTTAGAGTTGACGCTTGCCTGTAGGGTGAACAGGACAGGCTTGTGGTTCATAGTTGGCGAGGACAGCGAGGCCGTGAGAGGGGTGGTGCCTGCTCTGGCTTCATACCAGGTCCGTGTCCTGCAATCCAGCCGACTTCCCAGAACTGCCCGCCTGTTTCCCCAGAGCCCTGTCTTGGGGAGTGACCCTTTGTGGCTTTATGGGGTCACTGCAATGCACTCAGCTAAACTTGGATGAGGTCTGTCTTAGCTCACACTGCCACAACAAACCAGCAAAGCTGGGTGGATCCACACTGAACGCTGATCTCTGGAAGACCTGGAGATGGGACGGCCCATGATCCAGGTGCCGGCTGGCCCAGGCCCCGCCCTGACGACCTCACCTTGCTTCTTTCATCTCCAAGGAGTCAAACCGGGTAAGTATGCAAGCCTTGGGGTGCAGCTGAGTGCACTACAAGGTCTGTGAAGTAGGGTAGGCCGTCCTGGGCTGGCTTGGGTCCTTGCTTTAGGAGATCTAGAGATTAAAACCAAAGGACACTTTTGCAGGAAGAAAGTTTGCATTGGAAAGTTAGAGGAACACAGGAGAGGCCTCTGCTCAGGTGGCTGGAGGGGGCACACTGATACAGAGGTGCAGACCTGCCGCCCGCAAAGTGGGTGGTGGCTGGGCCCAGGTCATCATCTCAGTCCTGCTGTCACAGCTCTGGAATCTGCACAGCCAGGGATGCTTCTGTCCCAGGAAAGTACGGCTCTGTCTGTGGGGGTCTCAGCCAAGTGAGCTCTGCTTCTGCTAGCATCCAGGTGACCACAGGATTGGGACAATGACTGGGGACTTCCGGGCAGAATTGGACGTCCCTGGAAACCTCCACCCCAGGGTCCATAATCTCTAAGGTGATGCGATCCTGTAAATTCACAGCTGATCAGCCCTGTCCTGCGACTCTCAGACAGGCTCCCATCAGTGGTCAGCACAGCCAATTCTAAATCATTGATGCCCTTTTCATTTTATTTTTATTTACCTGTTTATTTTCTAGACAGAGTCTCGCTATGTAGTTCAGGCTGGCCTTGAACTCTCTGTGATCCTCCTGCCTCAGCCTCCCAACTGCTGGGATGACAGGCATGTGCCACCATGCCTGGCTGCTCTTTTAATTTTTAAAATTCCTTTTTTTCTGCTCTTCAGAACAGAAAGATTTCTACAGCAATGTCTTCAAGTTTATTAATATTTTCTTCTGCAATGTCTAATCCATTGACAGTCCCATCTACCGTTGCTCATTCCAGGCATTGTTCTCAGCTCGGGAAGTTCATATTTAACTTTGTGATGTCTTCTGTGATCTAATTCTGATATGTCAACTTCATTGGATCAAGAAACACCCAGCAGATTCCTAGAGCAGCTCCTGGGTGTGTCGGGGTGGGTCCTGGAGCTGTGGACCTCCCCGTTCCTCTCAGGTGCTGTTCCTGGACTCTGCTTCCTGGCTGCCATAACGGAGCAACTCTGCTCCAACACACCCTTTGACCATGATGTTCCAGCCTAGGAGCCAGCTGACCATGGACTGAATCCCCCAAACCATGAACTAAATTAAACCTCTCCTTCTTTAAATTGCATTCAGGGTATTGAATGCAGCAATAGGAAAGCTGATTAATACGTCCCCCGTGTCTTTCATGGGTGGGAGATGCTGGGGTTGAATCCAGAAGCTTCATGCATACTAAGCGTGTGCTTTACCCCATGCCCCTACATACCCTTTTAGATGTAGAGAACACAGTTAATCATTGCTTTCTTGCCCCTGTAGGCACTATTCTCAGCTGTGTGGGGCGCCCCGGGCAGCGGTGTCTCGGGGTCTGCAGGGCCCCCTGCGTCTCCTCGCGCCCTCAGGGCCAGGGCCCTAACCCTCTGACCCTTCCCCACACTGAGCAGCTTCCTCACACCTGTACGGACCAGCGTTTGGCGCAGTGCTAACGAGGAAACTCCAGATCCTCTCTTCTCAGTTGTCCAACTCCAGTCACTTTGCTGTCCTGGACACCCACTGTCCTCAGCTCAGGGAATCCATGGGGCTCCATCTGGGCCCCCTCCCTGCCCTGTGATCTGGGAAGTTTCTCAAGGCAGTGACTTGGGCTAGCTCTGGGCTCAGCTTCGTTTTCCCTGTCTCTCAGGGATTTGTGCCCTTCATGGCCTGAAGTCCAGGGTCATGGAAACAATTGTTTCATATGTTTTCAATTTGTTTTGGTTGTTTCAGACAGGAGGCTGGGGGAAAATGGATTCTGGTGACTCTGTCCTGGCCAGAAGTGCAAGTCAAAGTTAATGAATGTTGAAAGCTGTTTCAAAACAGCATGCCCATCCCAGTGTGGTGGTGCACACCTGTGATCCCAGCACTTGGGAGGCTGAGGCAGGAGGATTGCCACACGTTCGAGGCCAGTCTGAGACTCCATAGTGAGTTCAAGACCAGCCTGAACGATATAGTGAGATCCTGTCTCCAAAAAACAAAACAAAACAAAACAAAAAAACAAAGGGCCAGGGATTTTGCTCAGTGGCTTAAGAGCCTGCTTGGCAGGCGAGAGGTTGTGAGTTCAATCCCCAGTACCAAAAAACATAAAACAAAAACAAAACAAAAGAAAAACACCTGCCATGCCCTGTGTCTCTTTGGTCCCAGACATTTCTTCTAAGCTGCCAGGAGGAGGGTACAGGGAGATAAAGTAGAGGTTGGAGGGCGAATGGGATATTTTCCAGCTGTCTTTCTTACTACAGAATAGCCATGGCCTTAGGAACTCGGCCCTCGTCACAAACCCAGGAAAGGCCCAACATTCCGGCGCAGGACGTGGGCCTTCAGAGGGCGGTCCCTGATTTCCGGCCCATGCTGGAGCCATGGTCAGCAGTGTCCTCTATGGAGAATTTTTAGTGTGAGGAGACTGGGTTTTCTAGTCCTGCCTCCTTGTTAGTTTTGGACCTGTCTGGAAGGGACACCAGTCTTTTGGAACAAGAGGACACTGTCCTAGGAAACGAGCATGGGGAGCAGGTGAGGCCCCAGCATAGGAATCCTAGTCCCATGACCATTGTTTGTGGAACCTTGGTTCACCAACTTAATTTGTTCTGTGGTTTTGGAAAAGATGGCCATGCTTGTGTTCGTCACCCAATGCAGAGTTTGCAAACAAAAACAAAATTTTGCTAAATGCTTCTGTTTGTGAATCAAATTGTTTGCAAACAAAAGTGTTCATGAACTGAGGCATGACTGTACTCACAAAGAAGCTTCATAAAGCCTTTTTAAAAAATGTACAGTTAATTGTGTGTGGGTCAAAATACACATCATTAAATTAACTACTGTCACCATTTTAACGTGTATAGGTCAGGAGCATTAAGTACATTTGGCAGTGTTATCACCGCTACCTATGTACAGAACTTTTTCGTTCCCCCAAATGGAAATGCAGAACGCTGATGCCCCCCAGTCCCTTTCCTCCAAGTTCCTGGCAAGTTTTATTCTGCTTCCTGTCAGGATTTGCCTATTCTGGATGCTTCACATAACCAGAATTGTATGAACGTGTCCTTTTGTTTCTGACTTTTTCACTTAGCATGTTTTCTGGGTTCCTCCATGTTGTGATAAGGCCAGAGCTTCATTTCCTTTACAGCTGAACAACATTTGTCGTATGAGCCCAGTGCATTTGTTCATCATTACAGCTTCTCCATGGTACAGCATGCATCAGTACCCCTTTCTTGTTTGGGGTTGAGTAATACTTTACTATATGGATATACCGAATTTTATTTATCCATTCATTGGCCTATGAACCTTTGGGTGTTTCCATTTGTGCATGTGAGTGTGTGTGTGTGATACTGGGGATGGAACCCAGGGCTTTGCACATGCTAAGTGAATGCCCTAGCACAGAGCTACATGCCAAGCCCTCTTCATTTTTTATTTGACACAGGACCTCACTAAGTTGCTGGGGCTGGCCCCAAACTTTCAACCCTCTTGCCTCAGACTCCTGAGTAGCTGGGATTACAGGTATGCACCACCATACCTGGCTGTGTGGTATCCAGCTTTTGGTTAGTATGAATAATGTGCATTTCTCTTGGGTACATGTGGCATTGCTGGCTGTCTTAGTTACTTTTCTCTCGTTGCTGAGACAGAATACATGACGCCCAAAGTTAAGGAAGGGAAGGTTTATTTCTTACAGTATTAGAGGTTTCAGTCTATACTCAGCAGGGTGGTGTGGCTGGGGGGGGCAGCTGTTGATGGCCACCACAAACAGTGAGGTGCAAACCAGCAAGAGAGAGAGGACATGCCTTCCTCCTGCCCTTACACTGTGTGCCAGCTCCACCCCTGGGTGGGTGCAGCACTCACACCACCAATCCTAGTGCCAGACAGCAAACCAATCACTAACGCCAGACTCGGCTGCGTCCATGCCACAATTACATGAGACTTGGTGGGGCCATAGGACCATACCCATAACACTGGCTTACATGGTAACTCTGTGCTTAATGGATTCAGCCATGGCCAGTCTTTTTTCCTAGCAGCTGTACCATTTTCTATCCCCATTAGTAGAGCCTGAAGGTTTGGATTTTCCCATGGTTTATGATTTGTAGTCCCACCCTGTAATCACCTGTTCTAGAAGACTGAAGTTACACCTCACTGTGGCTTTCATTTGCATTTCCACCAGGGATTTAGCTCAGTGTTGTAAGTGCCTGCCTGGCAAGTGCGAGGTTGTGAGTTCAATCCCCAGTACCAAAAGATAAATAAAAGATAAAAATACAAAGTTGTGATGAATCATTTGCATTTCCCTGGTGACTCATTGTTCACTTATCTATCTTCCTTGGGAAAATGTCTGTTCAAGTCCTTTTTCTATTTTAAAATTAAGTTGATGGCCTTTTTTTCTTTTTTCTTTTTCTTTTAAAGAGGATAAAACAGAATAAAGCCAATCAAAACAAACCAGTGTAAGAGATACAGGACTTCAAAACATTATGAAATCAACAATAGTTACCATAATGCCTTTTGATGTCTTCAAAATAGCTGCAGATAACTTCAGACATAGTAAAAATCAAACAGAACAGAATAGAATAGAAACAATAAAAATAAAACAATGAATGTGATCAAGGACTTCAAAACAAGCCAATAGTAAACCCAAAATTGCTACCATAATATATCTTGCTATCTTTCAAATAGCTGCTCCTGCCATTGGATTTGATACAATCAAACAAAACAAAAGAGAATAAAACCCAACCCAGTAAAACAATGGAAATGAGATAGGACTTCCAAAACAAGACCATAGGGAATCAACAATGGCTGCAACCCTCAGAAAGAGATCTACCCTAGATGTCACACTGTGTACCACTATCCTGTGAACATATGAGCAGACCACTGGCCCTAGACCTGCAATGTTAGTGAAACACCAAAGCACCACAGGCATCCAATTGCATTTCACCTCGATAGCTATCATCACAGCCTATGTTTCTCCAGATAAACTGGTTGCTTACAGCAGCGGGAGGGGGGATAGTACTTCTTGTTTGCCAGCCCACACGCTGGAAGGGGCTGGGGTTTGGCCTTTCCAGTCCAGCGGCAGCCTGTACATGGTGCTGGTTCCCAGACTGGTCTTGCGTGTAGATGTGGCCTTGTTCTCTCCCTGGTCCATGAATAGCACTGACTCATGAAGAGAGGCTAGGGTCTGTCTGTTCCAGTCTTCTGGTGGCCTCTGCATAGGTTGATGGCTTCTATCACTGAATTGGAAGCATTCTGGCAGAGATTCAATTTTCTGTCATTCTGTGTGATCTTTTTTCATTTTCTTGATAGTGTCTTTGTGTGTGTGTGTGTGCTGGGGTTTCACTATGCAGTCCATGCTGGCCTTGAACTCACTAGCACAGGCTGGCCTCAAACTTGTGGCAATCCTCCTGCCTCAGGCTCTTAAATGCTGGAATTATAGATGTGTGCCACCACACTCAGTATGTTTTGATGCACAAAGTCTTAGTTTTAACAAAGTTTTCCATAGTCTGGATTTTGAATGTTCCCCAAAGGCTCATGTGTCAAAGCTTTGTCCTCAGAGGCACTACTGGGAAGTGGTAGCATCTTTAAGGGGTGGGGTCTAGTGGGAGGGCCTTGGTTCACTGGAGACATGGCTCTGATAGGGGATCTTGGAACCCTGGACCCTTTCTCTCACTCTCTCTTTCTTTCTCTTTCTCTCTCTCTCTCTCTCTCTTTCTTTCTTTCATATTTGAGACAGGGTCTCATTATGTGTAGGGAGCCATTAAAGCTGGAGATTGATTACATGTGTGGGGCTAAAGCAAGGCCAGCCCTGAAAACACAGAGAACCTAAAGCAAATCACTTAAAGGAGCTGTTCCAGCTCAAGAAGGCAGGCGGCCCAGGCCAGCCAGGCAAACAAGTTGCTAGGCAATAGGCTTGAAATTGATATCCTCCTCCTGAGTGTATAAATAAATATACTGCAGTGGTTGAGCAGTTCCTTCTCTCCCATCAGGAGAGTGGGCTCCACCTGACCTCAGTTTTCCTCTCTTTTCTTTATTTTCTCATCCTTGCACCATCCTTCCCCTGGGGAACATCTAGAGCTGCAGCCAGTCACTACAACCATGTAGCTCAGGTGAGCAGCACAGACTCCAGGAGAGAAAGCACCTCCCGAGAACCCGCCATGCTGGATCAGGGATGATCCAACCATAAGACAGCTAGCCAGCTTCCTGGTGAGTGGCACAACAGGTTCCAGGAAGAGAAAAGTCTGCCTCCCGTGAGCCTACCAGCACTCGGCACTCGGGCTGAGAATCAACATCCCAGCCCCCAGTAAGTAACCTGCTGGTTTGGAGGACTGGCTAAGTTGATAGCAACTAGGGTGCATAAACCAACTAAATGCTTGTATTGTTTGGTTGATTTTTCAGGCCTGGGGCCAGCAGGCTGAGCATCTCTTGGGAGGATGACAGGATGCAATGTAGCAAGACAGACGGGAATTCCCTTCTGTCTTGTCTTTGAGGCCCAATATTGTTCTCACTGTTTTGCTTTATTCAATATTCTGTTTTGATTGGTTTTATTCTGTTTTGTTTTTGGTTTGATTTTGCTGTACCTGATGGAATGGCCAACTATTGTGAAGATAACAAGATATCCTACAGTAGCTACTGTTTTCCTAGTATCCTGCTTTGAAGTTCTATACCAATTCTACTGCTTTGTTTTGATTGACTTTGTTCTGTTTTGTTTTGTTGGATTTTACTATCTTTAACATAAAATTAAAAAAAAAAAAAAAAACCTATGTAGTTCAGTCTGGCCCTGGACTCACTGAAGCCGAGGCTGGCCCTGAACTTGCAACAATTCTCCTCCCTCAGCTTTCTGATTGCTGGGAGAGTGGCCCTCTTTCTCTTTTCCTCCCTACCTTATGATGAAGCAGATCTGTTATTCACACCTGCAGGAGCACGGCATTCAAAAGGAAGCCTGACCTACATAGTGAGACCCTGTCTCAAAAAAACAAAACTACAACAACAAAAAACTGCTCAAAGACTCTATGTAAAAGATAGCTGGGTATGGTGGTGCATGCCTGTAATCCCACCACCTGGGAGGCTGAGGCAGATGGATTGCCAAGAGTTCCAGCCTAGTTTGGGCTACACAGAAAGACTCTGTCTTGGAAAATCAAAAATAAATAAATAAATTAGATAAATTAAAGTTCATGTTGGGGTAAACTGAGGTGCAACTGAGATCACTGAGGCAGGAGGTTTTGGGGAGAAGCCTAGATCTGAACCATAACAAGCTGGTACCAGAAGGAAAGGAACAATTCTGACAATTCTGCCCATGAGGTTCTCCTGGGTACCCCCAAAAGATTCCTCCTGCTGTCACTTTCCACTCTGGAGAAAACCACCTCTCTTGGTGCTTTGGTCTTTCCAGCAGGTGAAATGGAAATTATCTGTGTGGCATTGGGGTTTGGCACTTTCCGACACAAAATGTCTCTTCCATTGGGGGAGCAGGAAGTTAAATGTCTTCCTGCTTCTTCCCCTGAACCTAGGAAGTGCTGGGTTTCAGCTCCAGCAACCTCATTTTTACAGTATTGGAGATTTGCAGTGGGGGTGGGGGGGCTCAGTGTCAGGAATCAAACTCAAGGCCTTGCGCTTGCCAGGCAGGTGCTGTGCCCCTGAGCTACATTCTTTGCCCCTAGTATTGGAGATTGAATGCCAGTGGTTTTTTCGTTTGTTTTTTGTTTTTTGTTTTTGAGACAGTGTGTTAAGTCCCTAAATTGCCCTGGCTGGGCTTGAACTGGCTAATGTCCTCCTTGTGTCCTCAAACTCCCAGAGTGCTGGGTTTATAGGTGTGACCCACCACAGTCACCTCGTTTTTATTTTGAGACAGAGTCTGGTTAAATTACTAAATTGCCCAGACAGGGCAAGAACTTGCTATCCTCCTGCCTCAGCCTCCTAAGCAGCTGGAATTGTAGGTGTGCACCAACCATTTGCTGTCCTGCCCACCATGACCTCTTCTTAGATGCCTTACTGTCATAAAATGATTCCCTCTGAGAGACCTGGCTACACAGGACTCCAGGCCCTGGCAGAGGGTTCTCAAAGAGAAATGAAAGTTTTTGCTGAGGTCAGTTTTGCAGGCAGACCCAGCGTGGTTCCTGTGTCTCTGCACTTTGTCATCTCAAGGTGGGGGAGACCCTAGCTTCAGAGGAAACAGGTGCTGCTTTCTAACTTTCCCACCTCCTGCACTCCTGTTAGATCCCCAGAGCAGCCGGTGACCTGCAACCTGCCAAGGAGAAAAGAGGGGAAGCTGGCTTCACATGCCTTCACCACACGCCCAGTCCAAAGCCCAGATGGTGCTTACCCCCACCAGGGGTCACTGTAAGCCAAACCAAGGGCACAGGTGGTTGTGACTGAAAGAAGAAGGCAAGAACAAAAAACCCATCTGGGAAAGAGATGGTGGACCAGAGAATGCGTGCGGACCAGGATCATGTGAACTGGGCTCAGGAGCTGGTGGCAGCTGGACACCCTCTGTCTGCTGGGGGCTGCAGATAGAAACAGATTGTTTGTCGGATGGAGGAACCAGAAATATATGGGCCCCATCTTTCTCAGTAATATTGTGTCCTGGGTCCCTTGAAAAATGAACTTTCCTCCCAGCATGGCTGTGCTGCCTGGTGGGTCACTGGGCAAGCTCCCCGTGGGTGGGGACAGCCCTGGGTGCTTGCCATTCCTTCAAGCCTTCTCTCCTCTGTGTCCCACGGTAACAGATCTCCAGTTCTCCTTGGCTTCTGGGTTCCCTCTGGCTCCTCTCTGGGGAGGATCTGTCTTGAGTCTCCTCACTCCTCCCCTCATCCCTCTAGGATGCTCATGGTTCCTGTCCCTTCTGCTCAGCTGGCCTCACCCAGAGGACACACCTGCATGGCCAGCGGTACACCTGTGTTCACAGCTGGATGTTGCAAAGGGCCCTGGTGCTCAAGGCTGCAAGATGAACTTGGGACTCAGTGGTATGGGAAGCTCTCAACGTGGTGATCATCCACCCCCAGCCACTCACCTCCCCCTCTCCCCAGCCTCTTGGCAGAAGGGGACACGGGTCCTCCCCCTCTCCTTCCACTCTCCCATGAACCCCCACCTCCCTGGCTTCTTCAGGCTGCCCCAGATCCACAAAAATCCCTTCCTTGGATCCTGATGCCTGGGATGAAAGGAAGGCCCGAGCTGAGGTGCAGACTGACTTACAAGTTTGGGGGACAAAGAATAGAAGTCTCTGGTTGGGCCTCTGCTCCCCAGGACTCCCTCTGGGGTTCTCTTGGAATCTGACATGGCCTGCGGACTGCTGGCTCTCCAAGCCACCCTTTCCCTGCCCTTCTCCCCTGAAAGAGCCCTGCCTGGAGGGCTCGGGAAACCCTGCTGCCTTTAGGACCTGGAGGATCCGAGTAGGGGGTCACCTTCCCCGCCCCCCAGCGAGGCCGGCACCGGAACTGCTCTAATGGGAACCAGGCGACCGTCGCTCCGGGAGGGCTGTGGCCGGGGATGGGATTCTTTCCCGGACCTCTGTGGGACCTCGGGGGCGCAGGGGCGGGGCCCTGGGGGGTGGAGAGATGGAGGGGGAAGCCTAACCACTTGAAACTGCTGACACCCCCTCTATCCGGCTGGAGCCGTCCCCCAACCTGGACGGTCCTCCCTGGAAGGACTTAGGTAGAATTCGGGGTGCGCGCGTGACTTTCCAGTGACAGTGGATTCGGGGATATCCAGTCGCTCCCTCCCCCAGGGGACCATCCCAAATCCCGGACACCTCCGTCAGCCCCAGCCTATCTCGTCCCGGCCCTGGGCGCCGGGGGCCGAGGCTGCGGGAGGTACAGCCCCGGCACCTGGCGCTGTCCCGAGCGCAGAGGGGTGCGCTCCGAGCTCGACCCTAGAAGCTGGGAGCCCGGGGTGGAGCTGGCGCGCGGCCGAGCGGTGGGAGGGGACAGGTTGGGGGTGGTCTCTGAGGAGGAGCCAGGCCGGACCGCATTGTTCCGCTTTGGCCTCTCGTAGCGCGCGGCGCGGGCCGGAGAGGCCAAGTGGGGTGCCGGGCTTCCGGGGCTCCCCTGACCGCCCTGGCCCTGAGGGCGCGAGGAGACGCAGGGGCCCCTGCAGACCCCGAGACACCGCTGCCCGGGGCGCCCTGTGGGGCGCGGGCTCCCGAGGCAGCCCCGAGAGAGGGCCGGTCAGCGCCCGCGCCCCTGGGACTCTCCATCTCGGACCCCGAGACTGGGGGCAGGGGGAAGTTGGGGTCGCTGACCCGTCGCCTTCCAGGAACCCGGCCCCGGGCGATGGGCGCGGACCAGCACCGCCTCCCAGCGTCGCAGCGCGCACCCCGGGGCACCCCTGTCTAGCGGGGCCGGAGGGATGGGGGGCGGCGGGTCGGCCCTGAGGGTCTGCGCCGACCACCGCGGGGGCATCAACTGGCTGAGCCTGAGCCCCGACGGACAGCGCCTGCTGACGGGCAGCGAGGACGGCACGGCCCGCCTCTGGAGCACTGCGGACGGCCAGTGCTGCGCGCTCCTGCAAGGTACCCCCGCGCGACCCTAGGCCCTACCGGGGAGCCCAGCAGTCCCGTCCGACCACCGCTCACCAGAATCTAGCCCTGCCCCCGCGGCACCACGGGGAGCGCCCGACCCCTTTGTGCCCAGGGAGCGGCGGGAGGAGTAAGAAATGGGTAACCCAGGCAGGGATGGATCCTGGGGGTCAAGTGGGTGGTTGGGTGGTGGTCCCAGCTGGAGAGGCAACGTCATTTGTCA
>RJWM01020640.1:12143-36887 GCA_004363535.1 Dasyprocta punctata | reverse complement strand
ATTACACATCAGCACCTCAGCCAGCTCTATGTACATTGCTTAGAGCCAATTGCAGGGAAAAGGGAATAGCCTAGCCGGCTCTGTGCATATCAGTACATGGAGACAGGGCCAGGTTTAGCCAAAATGGAGGTAACTGCTCTTTGTTCAAGGAGAGTCATCCAGGTGTCCTCCACAAGAAGTCTTTAGGAAGGACAGATGGGTTTCTAGGAGCGCAAAGGGGAGATAAAAATGTTTGCATACTGCTTGTCTAGGAGGCATGAATGGTCTTTCTGTCTTGGAGCAGAAAACTCCTGCAGGAGGGGAGTTCTTTCTTTCTTTCTTTCTTTCTTTCTTTCTTTCTTTCTTTCTTTCTTTCTTTCTTTCTTTTGGTGGTACCAGGGATAGAACCTAGGGCCTTCACACTAAGCTACGGCCCTGGCCCTTTTTATTTTTTATTTTGACAGGGCCTCATGAACTTAGTAAGCTGCCTAGGCTGGGCACAAAACTTTGATCCTCCTACTTCAGCTTCCCAGAGTGCTGGAATCATAACCATGCACAACCATGCCTTCCTGGGAAGCTATGTGTGTGTGTGTGTGTGTCTGTCTGTCCGTCTGTCTGTCTGTCATGGCTTTGTACATATTAGGCAAGTGCTCTGCCTCTGATCTGCCTCCCCATCCCCAAGCTACTGCTTTATGGCCAAGCTTGCGGCCCAGGCATTTGGGCAGTGGACAGAGTCCAAATTCCCCTCCCCGGCGAGGTTGTCCGGTACAGTTTGGGAACTGGCAGAGGCTGGGCCCACCCACCCTGCACCTGGCGCCTCTGCCTTCCTGACATCTGCTAGGACTCAGGAGTTGACCCTGAAAAGCCTTTGAAGTCAGACTATGGAGCAGTAGGTTAGGAGCAAGAAATCAGAATTGTTTTTACTTACAGTTTCAGAAGTTGAACCCAGGGTCTTCACACTGAGCTACATCCCCAGCTCCCCTCTGACCTTTATTTCTATTTTGAGACAGGGTCATGCTACATTGCTAAATTGCCCAGGTTGGGTTTGAACTTGCAGTCTTGCACAGCCTCTTCGAGTGCTGAGACTACAAGTCAGAAATGTTCAGTCTCCTAGTCAATTCATGGGCAGAGGTTGACTTTTTCTTGGACAAAAAGGCAGGATGTGCATGTATGCAACGTTCTCCCCGGGCTGCTTTCTGGCTTGAGAACAGGCCAGTGGGTAGGGAAAGAGGTCAGCGAGCGCCCTTGCAGGTCAGGGGTCTGCGTGGTGGAGAAGGAGGGGGCAGCACATGGCGGCTGCTGCGGCTCACCCTACCCTGCCAGCGTGGGCTGTCGCTGCCTGCCCCCTCCCGGGTGTCGATTTTGGAACCAGGACGCACTGTTCTTCCTGTGGACTCAGGCATGAGATGCGCTGTCCAGATGTCCAGCTGGCCCAGTGAGATGCTGTGAGCAGCTCCCCATAAAAACAGCCCTTCCAGAGCCCTTCTTCCGCCTGGTCCTCTGGGTGAGTTTCTCTTCTGCAGCAGACGCAGCCCCACAACTGCTCTGGGCCAATGGGTGGCTTTGGCCAGTGTCTGGGAAGGAAGAGAGATGATTTTCTTCTCTCTCTCTCTCTCTGACACTGGGTCTTGCTAAGTCACTGTTTTTCAGGCTGGACTCAAACCTGAGATCCTCCTGCCTCAGCCCCTCAGAGTGCTGGGATTACAGCCATGCACCACTGCACTGGGTGTTCAGGAGACCACTTCTAAAGAAATAAAATAAATGTGCATGAGCAGCTGCCTGGCAAAGTCACCAGGCAGTTAATGCATGGAGTCGGGATACGATTCCAGACCCTAAATCTCGGAGTAGCAGACACACATAGGGCACTTCTCAGCTGTGAGTGAGACACTGGGTCCCAGTTCCAAGTGTCAGGGCTGTAGGCATTCAGGGAAGGGAAACTGAGTCAAGGCTGAAAGAGGAAACTGAGCTCGCCAGTGGAGCGTGGTGGTCAACAGAACCCTCCCTGAAGGTATGGAAAGTCCCATAAAGGAGGCTCAGATTCTGATCTGTGAGAAAACAGTTTGCATTTTTAGACTGAGGCCTGTTTATTCCTGGCCTGGCCTCTGGTCCTTGGCCTCTGGCTAGGGAACAAAGGGGGGTTGTTTGGGCCTGGGCTGGGATGTTTGAGGTGGCCGCTGCTGTGTGCCCAGAGCCCGGCTTGGGAGGGTAATGCATGGGGAGGAGGAGGTGTGAGGAGCCGCATTGGTGGGCCCTGCCCACCCTCCCCACCCTTGACAGGCATCCCGGAGAAGGGTGGGCCTCTGAGGTCGCATGTCCTTGCTGTCCCTTTCATACACGGTCCTCCAGACACAGCTCTGTGCTTAAACTCTCTGTCCCAGGGAGCTTGGCCCCCAGAACTGCAGCCTTGGCCCACCCCTCCCCACCCCACTCCGCAGGCAGAGCTCTGGCCCTTGGAGAGAGCATCCTTACCCTGGACGCATCTGCCTTTCTCTTTCTCTCTCTCTGTGTCTCTCTGTCTGTGTCTCTGTCTCTTTCTCTCTTTCTCTCTGTCTCTCTCTCCAGGGAATCACATTCAGAACCTCACGCCTGCTAGGCCAGGGTCCTAACCCTGAGCTACTCCCCAGCCATCCATCTGCTGTTCTCTCACATCTACTCTCCTGCTCTGGTTCTGAGGAGGGACAGTCACTTCATTCCTTCAGGGATTATTTGAGCAGAACTGCCTTTGTGCTGGGCACCATATCCAGTTCTGAAGACAAGGAGCTGACCTGGTTTAGGTGAGAAAGACAGATAATAAGCAACTGATTGCAACATATTCAACTCAGTTGCTTCAGCTGTGGGTGGTGGTCGATTCCCTTGTTTTTCTCTCTCTCTCTCTCATTTTTTTTTTTTTTTTTTTTTTTTTTTTGAGATAGGATCTCACTGTAGTTCAGGCTGGTCTTGGACTCACTGTGTAGCCCAGGCTGGCTCAGGCTCCCGAGTGCTGGCATCACAGGCATGTGCCACCATGCCTCGCTTCGATTGCCCTCTTGCCTACCCCACACCAGGTGTTGGTTGATTTACCTTCCAGGATACGTGTGGAATTCATCCTCTTTTCCCCAGCCTACTCCTTTTCCTCCAGGCTGAGTAACCATGGTCTCTCTCCCAGCCACACCAGCCCCACAAAAACAAGCGAACAGCAAAGAACAACAAAAACATGACACAAATCCTAAGTGCACAGTTTAATGAATTTTCACGGAGTGCACAACTGTGCAGCTAGCTGGCACCAGAGCATCAAATAGAATGTTTCCAGCCCTCCCAACCCTGAGGACCACCAGCCCTACTTCACAAGTGACTACTATGTCAACTTCTAGGCCACTGATCTTCTTGCCTGACTTGGATTTGATGGGGTGGGGTGGCTAGAGATTGAACCAGGGCTGTTGCATTGAACTATATCCTTAGCCCCTATTTTATTTTATTTTATTTTATTTTATTTTATTTTATTTTTTGATCTTTTTGAGAGTTTCACTATGCAGTTCTGGTTGACCTTGAGCTCATTTTGTAGCCCTGGCTGGCCTTGAACTCATGGCAATTCTCTTGCCTCAGCCTCCCGAATGCTGGGATTACAGGTGTGTGCCACCTGCCTGCCAACCTTTTTTATTTTTTGAGGCAGGGTCTTGTTATGTTTCTTGATTGTGCAAGCTGCACTCTTGCTTTTGGTCCTCTTATGTTAGCTTCCCAGAGTACTACGATCACAGGCAGATGTGTGCCACTGCGCCCAGCTTGATTTTGCCTTTCGTATACACAGAATCACAGGATACGTATACCTTTGTGCCTGATTTCTTTTGCTCAACCTTCTGTTTACTGAATGAATAGTAAAGAGTGTAGATATTGCCGGTATGGTGTAGGCCTGTAATTCTAATTACTCAAGAGGCTGAGGATCTAAAGTTTGAGTTCAGCCTGTGCAATTTAGAGAAACTCGGTCTCAAAATTAAAAATAAAAAGAAAGGGCTCCCCAGCTCCCCAGCTCCCCAGCTCTTTGCAAAAAACCTGGGTTCAATCCCTGGTACTGAAAGGAAAAAAAGTGTAGATTTTTAATCTATGTGCAGAAAAACAAACCTACATACCCAACTGGAGAAGAACCATGTTGGAACACTGGTGGTATTTCTATAACTGAGCAGGTGTAGCAATCCCAGGTAAATTCCAACACGTAGTAGGTACATGCTCCCCAAAAGATAGGTACAAACACGTTAATATTAGACCCACACTAGAAATCAGCAGGAAGGCATAGTTAATATCCCATTTTTCAGATGAGGAAACTGAGGCTCAGAGAGAAGTAGGAGAACTTGTCCAAGCACTTGGTTGGGTTAGGCAGAACCAAGACTTAAATCAAAGCCCTGCCAGGTCTGGCCCCTGACTCAGAGGCCTCTTGTTGGTTCAGCTAAGTTGGCCTTCATCTCCTTTATTACTTAGCCAGTGTGTGTCCTTCTCAAGACCTTTTTTTTTTTTTTTTTTTTTTTTTTTTTGCGGCACCGAGGATTGAATTCACAACCTCGTGCCTGTCCGACAGGTGCTTAAGTTACTGAGCCAAACTCCCAGCCCTGGTTTTTTGAGGCAGGGTCACACTGTGTAGCTGAGGCCGGCCTTGCGCTTGCGTTGTAGCCCAAGCCGGCCTCGAACTCACAACGCTCCTACTACCTCAGCCTCCCGAGTGCTGGGATTAAAGGTGTGCGCCACCACACCCGGCTCTCAAGACCAGTTTTAAAAAAACAAGTTTTATGGACTGGGGTGTAGCTCAGTGGTAAAGAGCACCCCTAGCCTATGTGGAGCCCTGGTTCCATCCACAGCAGCCCCCAAGAAAGTCTGAAATTTTAGATTTGTGTTAAATATAGCTGGGTATGGTGGTGCACACCTGTAATTCCAGCACTTGGGAAGCTGAGGCAGGAGGATTGCTGGGAGTTCAAGGTCAGCCTGGGCTACAAAGTGAGTTCAAGTTCAACCTGTACTATAGTGAGACCCTGTATCAAAAAAACAAAATGAAATACAAAACCAAAGAATTGTGTGAAATGTATAGAAAACTTTCAAAGTGGTTGAGGGTGTAACTTGGTGGCAGAACACTAGCCTAGCATGGGCAACACCCTGGGTTCCATCCCCAGAACCCCCCAAAAATCATCAAATTTAGAAAAAAACTTGCCAAAGGAGTTCAGAGTCCCTATGTCCACCCAGCCAGTCTCCCCCATTGTGAATATCTGACATTACCTAGGATGTTTGTCACAACACAGTAACTGGTGTTGACTGATCTTTGTGTTTTATTTGGATTTCCCCAGTTTTTGCACTAGGACTTCTTCTGTGCCCAGATCCCAGCAGTATCCCGTATGACATTTAGTCATGGTGTCTCTTCTGGACTATGACAACTTCTCGACTTGCCCTAGTTCTGATGACCCTGACAGTTTGGGGGACCCTGGTATGGTATTTGTGGATGGGCCCTTGATCTGGGTCTCTGTGTTTTCCTAGACTGGGGCTCTGGGTTCTCAGGAGCAAGACTGCACACAGAAAGTGCCATTCTCTTCGTATAGCACTGGGGTCCCTGCTGTCAGCATCTCAATGATGTCCGTCTTGGCCCTTGGTCACAGGGTCCCCCCCCCCCCCGCCCACTTCCTGCAGACGCTGCTCTCTGGAAGCAAATTACCCAGCGAAGCCCATGCATAGATCTGCGCCAGTGATCTGCATTTCTTCTGCAGGGAAACTTGTCTCTTTCCCCACTTCTTTTTTTTTTTTTTTTTCTTTCTTTCTTTCTTTCTTTCTTTCTTTCTTTCTTTCTTTCTTTCTTTCTTCCTTTCTTTTTTTTCATTCAATTACTTATTTAAACTGACATAGCTATCTATTTTAAACTGACCCATAGCTATCTATTTTATTTTTTGGATTATAATCCAATGTTACATTATTTATTTTGTTGCTTATTTTTCTTTTTAACTGGAAATTAAGCCCAGGCCCTTTGCACTGAGTTATATACCTATATATTGCTCAGCCTTTTAAAACTTTTTATTTTGAGACAGGTCTTGTATGACTTGCCCAAACGGGGATCTAATTTGTGAGCCTGCTGCCTCAGCCTCCCAGAATGCTGGGATGACAGGCCCGCATCACCACACCCAGTTTATCTTTCTGGTTTTGATAATTGAGAATCCTTTTAAATTAACTCTTGTGCCCACTGATGCATCCTCATTCCCCTAAACCCACCTCCGCCCACCTTTTCAGTGCTGGGGATTGAACCCAGGGCTTTGCACACACTAAGCAAGGGTTTTCCCACTGAACACACCCCAGCAGTCCTTCTGTCTCTGAAGGAACCTTCTTACTTTCTGTCGTTAGAAGCTCCAGGTTTATCTTGTATCTTCCCAGCTGCAGCCTTGGAATTAGCAATTCGTCCAATGAATCCTGGTTCTTTTTGTTGGAGAATGGTATTAGAGACCACAGTTTGAGCAGTGGGGTGCTCACGGCTACTGGGGTGTCCCCACCTCTGTGTCCAATGCGCAGATACAGCTAGGAAATATGCACGTGCCTCTCACCGTGTCTACCACACCTCCATCAGGGGTTCTGCATTGAACTGGACTCTTGGGACTCATCCAGTGCCACCTGGTTTGTTCCAGCCTCCCCTTTCTAATCTACCACTTCCCCCTCCAACAGTGGGGAAGCTGGCTCCCCTCCGGTTACTTGCTTCCCCCTCCCTGTGTCCAGCCTCGCAGCTTTGCAACTGTGCTCTCATTTCTCCACGGGCACCACCTTCGCCCACGAGTACAGCGAGACGGTGCGGTTCCTTTGGTCTTCAGCTCTATGGTTTCCAGTCACGGCATTGCTCCCCAGACTTACTAAGTCAATTCTTTTCTCTGAGGTACTTTCAGGGGAGTTATGTCAGTCATTTGGAATACAGCTAGATTCTTCTGTCACAGTCTAGGGTCCCGCACATTTTTTACAAACTTGCACACATTAGAGTTCACTCTTTGTGCTGTCAAGTTGTGGGTTTTGGTGGTTGCATGGCACCATCCACCTGCCATTCCAGTGTCGCACAGAAGAATTACATCTTCTAAAAACTTCCTCTTTTCAGCTGGGTGCGCTGGTATGCACCTGTGCTCCCACCTACTCAGAAGACTGAGGCAGGAGGACTTATTTGCAAGCCTAGCATGGCAAACTAGTGAGACTTTGTTTCAAAACAAAACAAAATAAAATAAAATTTATTGAACCCAGGGCCTTTGCACCTAGCTGCATCTCCAGCCCTTTTAAAATTTTTATCTTGAGACAGAATGTCGCTAAATTACCCAGGCTCTCCTTGAATTTTTGATCCTCCTGTCTCGGATTCTTGGGGTGCAGGGATTATAGGTGTGTACCACCACCCCTGGTTTTTAAAAAAACATTATTCCTAAATATTCTATTTTTTAATCCTATTATAAATGGAAATATTTTCCTCATTTAGCAAAGTGTTTTATTCAAAAGCTTTTTAGCACCGTGGATTATTTCTACTATCCACGAGTGCTCCCTGGTTGGCATGAGACCTTCTGTGTTGTCACCACTGTCACTATGTCTTGGGTCTTCTGGTTGGTGCTACATCCTCTTGGGAAATCTGGGTTCTCTGAATCACTTTTGTGCCAGACTTGGCTACAGGAAGCCCACAGAAGAGGACAGCAAAGCCTGAGGCAGGGGAGGCTCTTTCTGGCACGTTCGATAATTTCAGCAGCCGGACAACATTCATGTCAACATGTCTGTCAGCAGAGTTGTCCCATCCTTTTGCTGTGTTGGCAGGGACTCAGCTCTGAATTCTGCACAAGAAAAGGACCTGGATCTCTGTTTTTCAATAGCTTCAAGTCAACCAGGAATACCTGCTCCTGTGCCTAGTGGATGTCTAGGCCAGATGTCCTGCCCGTCAGGGTGGGCACACAGCTGTGATGGGTCCTTGAGAACCCTATGCCCACGACTGTTCCTCCGTTGAATACAGGCAGCACTGTTGGGAAGCCAGTGATTCCAGAGCAGAGGTATCAGCACCTCACCAAGGTGGAACCCAGAGGGGCCAGAATGTCTTTCTGTTTCTAGGTTCTGGGGTTCTGGGGACTCCTTGTAGAGGTCCTTTCTAGGTTCTTCTTGTCCTGAACAAAGAACTGGACAAAGCAAGTGCAAAAGGTAGTGAGGGTTTACATTTATTAAAGGTAGGAAGGGAAACACGCTCTGCAGAGTGAGTGTGGGACAGCTAGAAGTAGGAAAAGGAGCGTACTCTACAGGCTAAGGGCAGATCACTGTGAAAAAGAAAGCATGGTGGCCAAGAGCTCTGTGCCATTTTCTGTCTCCCACTCCTCAGCTGAAGTCAGTCTAGGCCATCTTATCAAAACCTGCTCAAGCTCTCCCGAGAAGAACTGAGGATAGCATTCAGTTGGTCTGATGTGCAGGACTTTGGGCACAGCTCTATGCATGTGTCTCAGAACCCTGTGACTGACAGGTCACATCTACTTGCTCAGCCAGTCTGCTATGTACACTTTCTAGGATGAATCTGGAATCTCCTTGCTTCTTGGTGGCCTGTTTGGGTCACCATGTCCTGCAGGTTGTTCTTCCCAGGCCATTTCTTAGCCCAGTGCCAAGGAGGTATGCATTTCTGTTATACATCCCAGAGCAAACCTGATCTTGCATTTCCTTTCTTGCACTTTAAAGTGAGGTTAAATCATGAGTTTTATCCTCAGCACTGCACAGAAAAAGAAAGTAAGTGAAGCCAGGCATGGTGGCACCCACGTGTAATCCCAGTACTTGAGGGAGACTGAGTCAGGAGTATCTTTGTGGGTTCTAGGCCAGCCTGAGTTGCATAGTGACCTGGATTACAGAGGAGATCCTGCCTCAAAAAACAGAACAATACCCCCAAATCCCAAAACAAACGAAACAGTGAGATTAATTTGACTTCAATCTAGTTGAAAACTTCCTAGAGGAGAAAATTTAATCGACTGATTTGGTATAGATCAATGGATGTTAAACTTTTAAAAATGAATCAGATAGGAATTAGAGTTAGTTACAGTCTTGGGGTTTGTGTGAAATTAGCGCCATTTAAAAAGAATTTCTTTGTCTAGCTCAGGACCCAAAGCTTTTTGGGAGAGAGGTGGAAAAAAATTAAAAACTTTCCTAAAATGAGCCTCATACTTTGATGTAACACAGACCTTATCGAAGACAAGACATAGAGAAACAGTCTTTTTATTTTGCTATATTACAATGTCTCTGTTCTTTCTTTCCTCTTCTCTTTTCTTTTCTTTTCTTTTCTTTCTTTTTGTACTGGGAATAGACCTAGGGCATTCACACTGAGCCACATATCCAAACTTTAAAAATGATTTTTTAGTTTTTATTTTGAAACAGGGTCTTACTAAGTCACTAAGTTGCCCAGACTGGGCTTGAAATTATGGTCCTCCTGCCTCAGCCTCCCAGAGTGCTGGGATTACAGGCATGCACCACCAATTTGACTTCTAGTCCTTTAAAGTTTTCTTTTATTCTGAGATGGAGTCACCCTTAAATGCCCAGGCTGGATTTGAATTTGTGATTCCTCCTATCTCAACCACTGTAGGTGGGATTACAGATATGTATATGCAACCATGTCTGGTCACTTAATAGTTTAATAGTTGTTTTCTATGTATGGCTTCAGGGTTTTCTATACCCAAGAGATCATGCCATCTGTGAATAGAGGGAGACATAGTTTTACTTCCTCCTCTCCGGTTGATGTGTTTTCTGCTTCTGTTCTCATCGTCCTGGCCGGAACCTCTTGGACACTAATGAATAGTGTCCAAGCAATGAGAGCAGAAGTCCTTGTCTTGTTCCTGATTTTCAGGAAACACTGAGTCTTTCACCCTTAGCTATGGCGTGAGCTGTGGGCTTTTTCATAGGTATTTTCTTATCTGGTCAAGAAAGTTCCTTTTTACTCCTAAGGTCTTGAATGTTTTGTCAGGAAGGATGGTTGGGTATTATCAAATGCTTTTTCTATGAGTGTTGAGTTGATCACATGTGGTCTTTCCAAAGTAGATTATTTGTAGTCCTAAGGGTTGAATTTAGGGCCTTTACACTGAGCTACATCCACAGTCCTTTTTGTTTTTTATTTTGAGACAGTGTCTTGCTAAATTCCTAAATTGCCTGAACTGGGTTGGAACTTGCAGTCCTCCTGCCTCAGTCTCCCAGAATGCTGGGATGACAGGCGTGCACCACCACATCTGGGAAGGGACTGTTTCAAAAAGGACCTCCTGCCTGTGTGGCTTCTCTTTTGTTCTTTCATTTTGCTAGTCTGACAGAACTAGTAGTCAAGTGACAAAAAATGACTAGCGCTCAAGTCATGTTTGTTTGTTTGTTTGAGACAGAGTTTGCTATGTAGTGCAGGGTGGCCTTAAATAGACCAGGCTGGTCTCGAACTCAGAGTAATCCTCCTGTCTCAGCCTCCTGAGTGCTGGAATAACAGATGTGCGCCACGACACCCTGCAGTCATTTCTTTCTAAACAGACAATACTAGCCGGACGTGGTGGCGCACGCCTTTAATCCCAGCACTCGGGAGGCTGAGGTAGGCGGAGCGTTGTGAGTTCGAGGCCAGCTTGGGCTACAACGCGGCGCAAGGCCGGCCTGAGCTACAGAGTGCGACCCTGCCTCAAAAAAACCAGGGCTGGGAGTTTGGCTCAGCGGCTTAAGCGCCTGCCCTGGCAGGCGCGAGGCTGTGAGTTCAATCCCTGGTGCCGCAAAAAAAAAAAAAAAAAAAAAAAAACAAAAAACAAAAACAGACAATACTCACAGGTGATTTTAACAAAAGCATCAGTTAGTGAGACGTGTGCAGTGACTAGCAAGCGACCCTCACGTTCCCGCTTGCGTCCCTTGTCCCCTGGCAGCCACACCGTGCTCATTTCCTTGTTATTGTTTGGGGCTGTTTTCCTGCCCCTGCGACAGAGGTGAAGAGAGGTGGCGCGGCGAAGCGCTCATGGCCCCTAAATCCTAGGATATTTAACTTTGGAACCTTTAGGGATCAAGTGTACGGATTCCTCTTCCGGTCTTTTTACTATTTCGGCTGCTGCTGCTATGATACGTTACTTTAGATGTCACTTTGCACGCGGGATTTCTGTTGAGCGAGTGCCCGCGAGAGAACTGCTGTGCGCCCGCGTCTGTCATTTTGAGAGGGGTCACCAGAGAAGCCCCTCCCATTCACACCGCAGACACAAACGCACCCCTGGGGCTGGTGGAGGACTAGATCCTTGCCCAAATGATTGTGCAAGTCGGTGCTCACGGGAACCTTCCTTCTCGGATGGGGAATAAGTTGCTGTGTCTTTTCAAAAGTCTGAAACGTTTTTCCCGGTTTTGGAGACTGAACCCAGGGCCTTCACACCGAGTTCCTTCCCACCTTTATTTTTTGCAGGATTGAACCTAGGGCCTGGTGCATTCTAGGTAAGTGCTCTGCCATTCAGTTACAGGCCCTGTCGTTTATTTTTAAATTTTAAGACAAGGTCTCGCTGAGTCTCTAAATTGACCAGGCAGGACTTGAAATTGCAAACCTCCTGCCTCAGCCTCTCACGACTGCACCGCTGGGTTACAGACGTGAGTCATCCCGTCCGGCTTGAAGTCTAAAAATAATTTAAAAAAAGGTCTTCCTAAGTTTTTCTCTGCCTGGTCCAATCACAAGCCGGGCACTGGCAGCCCGAGGGACGCGAGCTGTGGGGCGTGGCCGGCAAGGGGGTGGGTCTGGGGACCCCGCGTTCCCTCCGCGTCTACAGCCGCGGCCTGGAGCCCCGCCCTGTCCCTTCCCGCCCACGGGGCGGGGACGGTGGCCGGTGGGAGGCGCTGAGCCGCTGGATTTATCCGGGGCCCGGCGCACAGGCGGCGAGGACCCCCGCCTGCGGCAGCATGCAGGAGCCACGCGTGCTGGCCGCCCTGTGCGGCGCGCTGCTCTGCGCCTCCGGCCTCCTGGCCGCCTCGGGTGAGTCGCTGACGCCGTCGCCGCCCTCCCCGCTGCCCCGGGCTCACCCGCCCCCGTGCGGATGAACTCGGGCGCCGCGCCCCGGGACCCGCGCAGGGCACTTCCCGGCTGCGCCCGGAGGATGCGCGCCCCGCCGCTTGTGCCCCGCGCCGGGCCCTGAGAAGGGACAGCCGCCGGCGCGCCGGGCGGGTCGCGGGCACTGGGTGACAGCGCGGCCGCTCCCAGGATGTGGCTGGAACAGAACAAAGGAATGCGCTGCGTCGGCCTCTCTTTTGCCGTCTGTAAAATGAGGCCGTGGATCTACGTCTGACGCCCCGTCCCCGGGAGGACCCGGGACTTGTGGGGAGCTGCGCCTCCTCCTGCCGCCTTCCCCGCAGCTCCCTACCGAGCCGCATGTTACGCTCCGCTTTGGACTTTTTTTTTCTTTGTGGCGCTACTGGGGATTGAACCCAAAGCCTTCGTGCTGAGCCACATTCCAAGCCCCCTTTATTTATTTCGACAAGGTCTCGCTAAATTGTTCTGGCTGGGCTCGAATTTGGGACCTTCCTGCATCAGCCTCTCAGCGTGCTGAGATTACAGGCATGCACCCCCACTGCCCTGCAGTGCTTTGGACTTTTGCGCCCCCACTCGTTCGTGTCGGGTCAGATAAAGGAAAGCAGAGGAGTCGGTGGGGCGGACAGGCTGACTGGGGGACCGCCTCCCTCCCTCCCTCCAGTGGCCTTGGCCGCCCGAGGTATCTTTCCTGGTCCTCCTCCCCCGCCGAGGCCCCAGGGATGGCGAGGCCTCCAGCAAGCGGCTCTGCAGGAGGCCCCATTCCCTCTGCTGTGGGGGTGTCTGCAAGGGTCCCTCAGGCAGTCTCCCTTCATCGCATAGAAATAGGGTCCAAAGAGTCAAGGAGGTTCCAGCCGGGTTCCAACTCTGCTGCCCTGGGAAAAGTATACCACCCGGGCCGGAGCCGAAGCCTTCAGTACCTCCTGGCCAGCCGGAAAGGTGTCCAGGTCTTCGCCGCCCCTGTCCGCCCCTCCCCTCTGCCGCGTCCAACCTGTGCCCTGGGCTTCTGTCCGCGTGGGCGGCTCACAGGAGCAGGAGGACCCTGAAGGCCCCGCCTGGGCGAGTTTATGGAGGGCGAACTGGTTCTGCCCCGAGGAGGCACCGAGGCCACCTTGGGCAGGTGACCCCGCCCTTTCCCCTCTGGACGTATTTTTCCCCACCCTGGAGCAGCCCCGGGAGGGTGTGGCCAGGAGGGAGAAGAGGAGGCCAGGCTCCTGGGCCTCGCAGTGCCCCCCTCGCCCGCCGGGTCAGAGGCGGGATTAACCTGCTATTTAAAGCCAGTGACTAATAGCTCTTTGGGAGCTGCCTGAGCTCCCTGGGCCCCGCAGAGGAGGCCGGGCTGTTCACGCCGAGGGCCTCCCGCCTGGGAGCTGGGCCCGCAGGGACTCCGGGGCTCCGGGACTGCAGGAGGGCGGCTGGCGTGGGCAGGTGACTCAGGGGAAGAAGTGAGTTTTCTCCCGCGCACTCCAAATGGCAGGTTTGGGTGGGGCACACCTACAGTCCTTTAGGTCCAGCCCAGCCTGCTCCTGTGTTCTCCGGTGGTCCAGTGTGCACATTTGTCACCTAGGGACCCATATGGGAGCCACCGTGGCCTCCCCAGCCACGATGCCACCTCGTCAGCCCTCACCCCAGCCTCTCAAATGCAGGCTGCTCCTCATCGCTCTGCCCTGACCCCCTCCTTGGCTCTCATCGCGGGGCTCGGCCTGCAGCGCCCAGACCCTCCTCACCCCGGGGTCGCCTCCCTGCCGCTTCCCCAGGATGGGACGGGCTTTCCACTCGCCCCTCACATGGACACTATGTGTTTGCCTGTTGGACTGTGCTGGAGAGGTTGGAGGAAGGTTAAGAGCGTCAGATCTGCTGGATACAAACTCCAAACCTGGCTTTGCTTTGGTCCTGAAGACCAAATCTGAGGCCTTGGTACTGAGCTACCTTCCCAGCCCATTAGAAAAATAAAAATTTGTTTTCGTTTTGAGACAGGGTCTCACCAAGTTGCCCAGTTTAGGCTCAGACTTGCAATTCTCCTGTTTCAGTTCCCCAAGTGCTGGTGTCACAGGTGTGCGCCCCCACTGTGCCTGAGAGAAACTTGTCCTTTTTCAGGTCCCTCCCACCCTCCTCTTCCACTACATTTGTTTTTTTTTTTTTTTTTTTTTTTTGCGGCACCGGGAATTGAACTCACAACCTCGTGCCTGCCAGACAGGCGCTTAAGTCACTGAGCCAAACTCCCAGCCCTGGTTTTTTTGAGGCAGGGTCACACTATGTAGCTCAGGCCGATCTTGTGCTCACGTTGTAGCCCAAGCCGAGCCTCGAACTCACAACGCTCCGCCTACCTCAGCCTCCCGAGTGCTGGGATTAAAGGCGTGCGCCACCACACCCGGCTTCCACTACATCTTACTCTCCAGCATCTCATACCCTCAATGCTTCTGGGTTTCTGTAGAGTGCTCTTCTCTGAGCCTCAGTTGGTCCCCACCCAGTGCATCTTTTAGACCCAGCTCAAATGTCCCCTCGCTGGTGACCTTTCCGTGGCAGAGCCCCGTGCCATAGGTCCTGCTCACGGGCCACCAGGACATCAGTTCCTGGCCACCTCTTTCTCATGGGTCGCTGGAGGCCTGGCCTGCACCTGACTTGCATCTTGGAGTCCAACATACACGTGGCAGTTGGCCCGTCACGTGTTTATTGAGTGCTTGAGGCGGGGTTGCTGTTGCAGGTGACTTCTGTGACTCGAGCATATGTCTGAATGGTGGGACCTGCTTGTTGGGCCAGGACAGTGTCTCCGCCTACTGCCTCTGCCCCGAGGGCTTCACGGGCCTCCTTTGCAATGAGACTGAGAAAGGTAAAGGGCCCTGCAGGGGCCTGGCACTGTATCAGCCCCCAGCCTCTCCCCCAATGGGAGGTGGTCCCCACTTCTCCCTGTGGCAGCCAGCATCCCCCTGGGAACTCCCAGGCCACTTGGAAGTCTGGGCAGGCCCCGTATTTGGGCAGATTCACCTCCCCGTGAGCCTGCTGGGTTCCCGTTGGCTCAGGCTGCACTAGGTGATTGGAGGAGGGGACTGAGTGTGGGCAGAGTTGTTCTATGCTAGGCCCACCTGCCACTGCTGATCACCTACCCGTCTTCGTGGCCTCTTGTCCCCAGGTCCCTGTTCCCCAAATCCCTGCTACCACAATGCTGGGTGCCAGGTCATTGACAGCTCCCACCGAGGGGATGTGTTTACCCCGTACATCTGTGAGTGCCCTCCGGGCTATGCGGGCATCCACTGTGAGACAAGTAAGTACCCGGGTGTTCCTTGGGGACGACCAGGGTCCTGCCCTGGTGGCCCAGGCTGTGGGCTGCCCCTGTTCCCTGGGGACACTGAAGCAGGTACAGAACCTTAGTGAAGGGGAAAGGGTTGTGTTGTCGTTTCTTTTGGCCTGGTCCTTTCTCTTGGGACTGCGGGTCAGACCCAGGGTCACTGCCTGGGAGTGAGGGGTTGCAGTGACCCCAGAGGTTGTACGAGTACTCGTTCCTGAGTCACCATGAGCTACACACAGTGTTAGGGTTAGTTCTGGGGATTTTTGTGCCAATCAGGGCAAATAAACACATTCTGAATCTTTTGGGATCCAGGAGTTCAGTAAATCAGTCTTGCCCCAAATCTGACCTATGACCTTGTCGCAGAGGTCATGGGGAGGAGGAGGAGGAGGCCTGGGCAGCTGGACCATCCCCTCTGGTCAGGTGGCCAGAGGCCCATTGTGTGCAGAGGGGCTGGTGACCCCTTGACCTGCTTGATTATCCACTCAGCCACAGAATGGTTTGGAAGGGATGCCAGCCAGAGCACCCCACCCTGTAGCCCACTGCCCAAGGACTTTTCTTGTCCCCTACCCCAGGGGGGCGTGTTGTGCCCAGGATGGGTGGGTGAGGGGTCCAGGTTCCCCCTGCCCAGCATGTTGGGTGCTGAGGGTCTGGGCCTGGGATTGGGTGGCCTCTGTTCTCCGCCAGGCAGACATGGGCTGGGCTTTGGGTTTGCTGCCCGGGGCAAGGCTGGTGGGGACTGCAGCTGGGAGAGCAGGCAGGGTGCCCAGGATGCCCTCACCTCAGAGGAGGCCTGGATTGAAGCCAGAGGTGTTTGAGCCCTGGTGGAGGGTGGGGGGGACTGGTGGAGGATGGGGGGATGGGTCTCTAAGACAGACAGAGCTTGGGTGGAGCCAGAGGCGGTAATTACCCTGCCAGGCTGAGGTAACTATGGGTGTGCCTGTGTGGAATTACCCACCTGGCTGCCTCTGATGGAAACCAGGGCCTTTGCACTGAGCTACATCTCCAACCCTTTGTGCATTTTGTTTTGTTTTGTTTTACTCTGTTTAGACAGAGTCTCAGTAAGTTGCTAAATTCCTAAGGCTGGATTTCAATTTTCAACCCTCCTGCCTCAGCCTCCCAGGTCCTGGGATTTACAGGCATGCACCACCACACCCGACTAATCTGAACTTCTTTGAAAATCTTGGCCTGGGGTCTTCCTGGCTGGATTTGGTCACACCTGAGACACAGGTGGGAGGTGACCCTACAGGCTAGGGGAGCCCAGAGGGGCCTCGGGGGCTGCCTTGATTGTCCTGTGATGTTTTTCTGGAGCTAAGGCTGAGGTTGCACATCAAGTCCCTCAGGGTGGCCTTGGGGGTTGCGAGGGTGGGCCTAGAGCTGGGTCCTGGCTGCCCCTGATCTTGGGTCCCTGGCCACCGTTTGAGCAAGAGAGAATGCTGGCACTGAGCTCAGCACCAGCTGGGGCGTTAGGTTGGGACATGTCTGTCCCTGTGTCCTTACCCTGGCATGTGCTGTGGGGAGCCCTGGAACAGGGGGGGCCCGCCTGCTGGCAGGTGTGGTAGCAGCCTTGAGTCCTGGGTTCCATGTCGCTGGGGTGATGAAGGTGATGATGGGGTCTCCTCAGGAGGGGCACGCTCACAGCTGGCTGCTGAGTGAAGACCTTGGGTGGTACTGAGGGCACAAGGGAAAGTAGAACACTGTTCATGCCTCACTTGGAAACTAGCAGGGCTTGGGGGTATGGTTCTGGAATACCCAGGCAGGTTCATGTATTGTTTTGATCCGTTCTAGAGTGTCTGAGGTTCCCCTTTTCCCAAAGCCACCCTCCTGGGGACACTGAGGAAGAGCGTCACACTGCTCTTCTTTTGCATGGTCCAGCCCCACACCAACCAGAGCAGACCGTGTGCCACAGCCTGGGGGACTCCCTGCCAGACACGCCTGGGTTCTCTGGCAGCACTGGGTCCCAGGCCCACTGTCCCTCTTGGCATTGCTCCAAGTGAGGGTCTGAGGTGACCTAGGGTGGCCCCTGACTGGCCTGTCCTTCCGTGCAGGCTGCAACAAGGGCCTGGGCATGGAGGAGGGGGCCATCGCTGACTCGCAGATCTCTGCATCGTCCCTGTACATGGGCTTCCTGGGCTTGCAGCGCTGGGGTCCGGAGCTGGCCCGGCTGCACCGCTCGGGCATTGTCAACGCCTGGACAGCCAGCAACTATGACAGGAAGCCCTGGATCCAGGTGCAGAGGGGATGCTCGTGTGGGGCCAGGGTGGTGGGAGGGACAATTGTGAGAAGGTGCCTGCAGGCCCAGCGAGGTGATAGGTGGCTGTGGTGAAGGTCTAGGGACCTGGTGGAGGTGGCTGGAGTCAGGGTGGTGGCCCTGCAGAAAAGGGGCTGTCTGCCAGGGACGAGGCCTTGGTGGTCCTGCTCTAGGTTGTAGGGTTAAGGGGGCCTGGATCTTGGAGATGAGGTGCTGACCTGTGCCTCCGGACAGGTAAACCTCCTTCGGAAGATGCGGGTGACAGGTGTGGTGACGCAGGGCGCCAGTCGTGCAGGCAGTGCGGAGTACGTGAAGACCTTCAAAGTGGCCTACAGCCTCGACGGACTCAAGTTCCACTTCATCCGGGATACAGAGGGCTCTGGGGACAAGGTGGGTCTCATAGGCTCCAGCACCCCTGATAGAGTCCTAGGGTAGACGGAAGCAAGGCAATCTTGGGTAATTGGCCATGAGGTGCATTTTAGTGTCTAGAAATCGGTCAAACCATTGTGTCCACATTCTGTGGTTACAAGTCATAGCCCCGCTTTATGGATGAGAACAGAGAACCCCACAGTGGTGCCATGACCTGCTGTGTGTGGGGGGGGGCAGTAGTGTCTGTGGAGCTGGATTTCATTCTGAACCTTCAGGGTCGCTGTGTATAGTTGTGCAGGTTGTACACAGCTCAAGAACGTCGCTGCTAAGTGGACAGTATTCACAGCATGGGTGTGGTACATCTGTGTGGTTCTAGCTGTTGGAAAATCATCCTAATAGAGTGTCATGCAGTACCTTTTCCTAACACGCATAGAAGCATTTCTAGGTGATGTGTAGCTGTGTGTGAAATGTGGGGGTGTATATCTGGTCCCCATGATGACCAAGGTACAGAAGGAGAATCTGGGGCAGGGCCGGGGACATTTGGGGAAGGGCTGCTGCTTGAGCCCCTGTGGGCTCTGCTGACTCCTCACTGTCCAGCCTGTGGCTGCCCACGCTGACCCCAGTCTTGGTTCTCCCTGCTAGGTGTTCACTGGTAACATGAATAACAACGGCCTGAAGCTCAACCAGTTCAGCGCCCCGCTGGAGGTGCAGTATGTGAGGCTGTACCCTGTGACCTGCCACAGGGGCTGTACCCTGCGCTTCGAGCTCCTAGGCTGTGAGCTGAATGGTGAGTGTGGGGGCTATGGCCAGCTTTGGCCTTCTCTGCTCCCTCTTCTCTGAGCTGGCCAGGGCCGGTGACAAGCCCCAGGGACCTGTGTCACACTGGAAACCTACACCGGATGGTCACCTGCCTGGGTGCATGTCACCTGCCACCCATAGCTCTGGACTCTGGTTAGTCGAGAGAAAACTCCAGTTTCCCAGGTGTCCTCACCCAGCCCGGTGAGGACAGAATGCACCAGTGCCGGGGAAATCCTGAGTGACTGGATGAAGGAAGGAGGAAAGTGACACCCCGGGGTACACGGCTGCAGTGTGACACTTGTTGGGGAGCCTGGGAGCCAGGGCTGCTTGGACCACAGAGTTGGAGCTGGAGCTCTTTACTGCCCTATCAGAGAGAGTCCTAAATGGAGAGTTGGGAGGAACCAGAAGTTTCTGCTGAGCCAGGCAACACCATCGGAGAAACTGGAGTGTATGGATTGTGCTGATAGAGGCCACTTTCAGGTCTAGGCGTATGGTTATTTATTTATTTATTTAATTTTTTAAAAAGTCGTTGCGCCACCTGCTGGCCATTGGTGGGACTGTGTATATTGGGCAGCCAGGCAGAGGAGCGGTCACACTGCCTGGCTTGTCCCACGCCACTCCCCTTCTCCCTCTGTGCACCTTTTTCTTTCTTTCTTTCTTTTTTTTTTTTTTTTGGCACCGGGGATTGAACTCACAACCTCACACCTGCCAGACAGGCGCTTGAACCACTGAGCCAAACTCCCGGCCCTGGTTTTTTGAGGCAGGGTCACACTATGTAGCTCAGGCTGGCCTTGTGCTCACGTTGTAGCCCAAGCCGGCCTCGAACTCACAACGCTCCGCCTACCTCAGCCTCCTGAGTGCTGGGATTAAAGGCGTGCACCACCATGCCCGGCCTGTGCACCTCTTTCTGTTATCCTGTTTCACATACCACCCAGTGCCACATGAATCCGGGTTCTGTGGCTTGGTGGCTTTCATCTTGTGTATGTGTTACTGGGCATGAACTAGGGCTTCATGCGTGCCAGGCAAGCACGCTACTACTGAGGTACACCTCCAGCCCTCCTGTGCTTGTCATGCTCTCCGGTTTCTTTTTTTTTTTTTTTTTGGTGATACTGGGAATTGAATTCAGAGCCATTGCACTCAGCCACATTTCCAGGTTTTTAAATTTTTTATTCAGGGTCTCACTAGATTGCTAAGTTGCCTAGGCTGGAGTTGAACTTGTGATCCTCTTACTTCAGCCTCCCAGAGTGCTGGGATCACAGGAGCGCACCGCTGCACTTGGTCCCCATCTCTGTCTGAACTTAGGTTGACTCACGCCTTCTCCAGAGCCCAGCCTTTCAAGCCATATTATTTTAAGTGGGAAGTGAAAGGAAATGTAGGTACGGCTGAGAGGCGGTCAGGTCCATCACCTCTCCTTGGGGCCCTGCCCCTCGCTTTCTCTACCTGCCCCCTTTGTCCCTGAAGTTCCCTGTGTGATCACTGCCAGCTCCTCTCAAGACCCCGAGATCGAGCCTCCCCTGTGGGCTGCAGGCCGGCCTTGCCTCCCAGGGGCAGGAGCGGACCGGGCGTGCCTGAGCACGGGCACCTGTATGTGTGGCAGTGCACAGGACGTCCCTGTGTGCAGATGCATGGGTAGGTGCTAAGGGGCTGTGTGTGGCTATAGTAGGACACACGGGTGCCCCTGGGCTCCACAGTTCTGACTTCTCTGACTCCTGGTTGCTGGTGGCAGGGGTGTCGTCAGGCATGTGGCTGAGCCTTTCCCAGCAGGTCTGCACAGTCCGGTGCTTCCTGCTCCGGCCTCTGAGTTCTCATCTGTAAGATGGGTGCTCGTAGCTTCACAGCTCAGGTTTTCCAGTGGCTGAAGTAGTAACTGAGGTCAGCATGGGGCAGACTCGGTGGTTGTCTTAGCATCTGCAAATAGAATCCCAAAGCCCGAGGTGCGGCTGGGGGTGCTGCGCAGGCGCCAGGGAGGGCGCTGTGGAGTCTCAGGCTGGGTCCTGAAGGAGGGCAGGAGGTGGTGTGCCTGGGTCCCCTGGACCCTCAGGAGAAGAGCCGTGGCCTGAGGGCCTTGTGTAGTCTGTGAGGCACTGGTCAGGGTGAGGGGGCTGAGGCGGGCAGGCTTTGTGACGAGAAGGCGGGACAGGCAGTAGCAGGTGAAGCATTTGGATGGTGCCTCTTTCTCTTGTTTGTAAGCATGACAGCCTGGGTGTGGTGGCAGCACCTGTAGTCCCAGCTGCTTGGAAGGCTGAGGCAGGAGAATTGCTTGAACCCAGAAGTTCAAAGCCAGTCTGGGAAACTTAATGAGGCCCTGTCTCAAAAACAAAAACAAAAACAAAAACAAAAAAAAAAAAAACAAAAAAAAAACAGAAAAAGTAAGTTCAGGGGCAGATCAGGATCCAGATCCATCTTCTCTCCGCTCTTTCCCTGCATGGATTTGTGCTCCTACTCTGGGAGCTGCAGCTCTCAGATGGGGTGATGGCTCCCTTTGCCAGCAGGATGCTCTGAACCCCTGGGCCTGAAGGATGGCACCATCCCCGACAGGCAGATCACAGCCTCCAGCAGCTACAAGACATGGGGGCTGCCAATGTTCATGTGGTCCCCCTTCCTTGGGCGGCTGGACAATCGGGGCAAGATCAACGCCTGGACAGCGCAGAGCAACGCACCCAACGCCTCCGAGTGGCTGCAGGTAGGTGTCCGGCCGGACTTCTGCTCCCTGCAGACTGCAGCGCCTCGCTTTTCTCTGGCTTCCTTCTCTCTTCCTGCCGTGGGCCCAGCTTTCTCTTTGTCTGTGTGCAGTGGCAGAGCCTCCTGCAGTGGCTGCCACAGGGCTGACAAGGACGGGAATGCCGAAGGAAGACAGGTGTCTCGGGACCCCCCGCCCCCAATTTGAGCCCACAGCTGCTGCCCTCGCACTTGGTGTAACTGGAAAACACAGGAATGATGGAACCAGAACTTGTGTTCTAGATGGGGAAACCAAGTCCCTGGTTGGCAGGGAGTTGGGCTTGCAGGTTTGTCCTTTGGACTGTCTGTCCTGGGATGGCCGAGGTGGGGGCCTGAGATGCTCAAGTGGAGTGGCGCAAGGGACCTCAAAGCACTCTGTCCCACTTCGGGCTCTGGCCTCTCCTGTCCCTGTCCCTGTTGTCCCCCAATGCACGGCTGAGGCAGGGCTGGGCGTGTAGTTAATGAAACCCAGACTGAACTAGGAGTTTCACTGCACGGAAGCGCCCACTGCTGTGTGTGGCCAAGGGTGTGGTATTCTTTATAGATGAGGCAGCTGAGGCCTAGGCAAGGATGGAGGGGCCCCTGGGGTGTCCGCCTCCTCCCGTCCTCCTGGGGGTCCCAGCAGAGGACTCATGGTGGTGTCTCCTGTAGGTTGACCTGGGATCCCTGAAGCAGGTGACGGGGATCATCACCCAGGGCGCCCGTGACTTTGGCCACATCCAGTATGTGGCTTCCTACAAGGTGGCCTACAGCAACAATGGCGTCAGCTGGACCGAGTACAAGGAGCCTGGGGCCGAGGATAGCAAGGTGAGTGTCTGTCGCCCTCCACTCACTGTTGGGCAGGGGGTCTGGACCTGGGGGCTTGAGGGGAGGGGGCTGACTCTGGGGTGCCCCCCTTCACCCTCCCTGCCACCAGATCTTCCGTGGAAACTTGGACAACAATTCCCACAAGAAGAACGTGTTCGAGACGCCCTTCTCGGCGCGCTACGTGCGTGTACTGCCTGTGTCCTGGCAAAACCGTATCACCCTGCGCCTGGAGCTGCTGGGCTGTTAGCACTTGGCCCGCAGGTCAGGCCCGAGGGACCCAAGTGACCACAGGGCTGCCCCCATGCCCTGCCCCCACCTGCTGTGGCCTGCTGCCCCCTGGTCCCCCTCCAGTGGCGGTGGGGGCTGGGGACAGGGAGGGGGACCAGGCCTTAGAGGAGGTGCCTGATGCTGTCACTGCCCCTCCCCTTTTCTCCCAAGCTCTAAGGCCCCCCCCATCTGACCTGGCTTCTCAGGCTCTCTGGGCGATCGGTCTGGGATTCACTGGCATGCGCGCTGAGTCAGGCGTGTAGCTTTTCAGCACCTCCCCAAATCTGGGGTCCCCAACTCTGAGCTGACCATAGGGGGATTGATTCCAGATGGGGGCCCCCCCAGGCACCAGGCCAGTGATTACAGCCTGATTATACCCTGGGGCGCACGCTGCCAGCCCACTCTGCACCTCCCCGACACACCTCCTTATCTACTGGAAACCCCTCTTGACCCTGTCCCTAGGAAGAAGACAGAAGGGGCGCTGGGGCTGTGGAGAGGCGGGAGACTGGAGCCAGCCTGGCGCTGAGCAGATGGCTGGCTGGGTGGACAGGGCCACGGACAGCTTCCAAAATATATCTGTGCTCGCCACTGGAACTCGGCTGTGCTTTCTCATTGTGCGTCATCACTCCTCCCAGGGGGGTTTACTGGGGTACTGACCCCCCACATCCACCCCTAGATTCTCCACATGAGGACAGCAGGAAGAGGGAGACTGGGGCTGCTGACTCACCTCCTTCCTCCTTTCCCTTCTCTGTCTCCATCCGCATCTCCAGCAGGCTCTGCCATAGCTGCTGCTTGGTCGAGGGCCAGGGAGTGCCTGGCACTGGGGCCGCCTCCTGTACTGCCTCTGCCTCCTTCCCGTGCCAGGAAGACCTGCGGCCACTGCTGGCTTCCCCTCCGATGATTTCCCCTTTCTCTGCAACCCGAGTGCTAGGCTGCAGAAAAAGTTAGGAGCCTACAGAGTCTGGGCTGCTTCCAGGACACTGGGCAGGTCCACTGAGGGCAGTGTGGGGAGCTGGAGGGGACCCGGCCTCCTGGCCCAGCACACAGGATCCCAGGAGGGTGATGCCCTGGGTGCGCCAGGGCTGGCAAGGAAGGGGTCCTTTGCCTCCTCAGTGCAGGGGACCTGGTGAGCCAGGAAGGGGGTGGCAGACAGGAGGTGCTGATTAGCTGGAAAAGGGACCAGTGAAATCATCCCTTCCCCTCTCCTCCCCACTCTTCTCCTCTCTACTTTTCTGTATCGAGGAAGGAACCCAGGGCCTTCACACTGAGCCCAAGCCCTTTTTTATTTTGAGATGGGTTCTTTCTAAATCACCAGGGCTAAGCTCAGGCTTATCCAGAGATCACAAGTGTGCACCACCATGCCAGCTCCCTTGTGTTGGAGGTGCTGGGGCTGGAGCTCCAGGTCTCCACATGCCAAGCAAGTGCTTTGTGGCTGAAGTCCACCCCTAGTGCGGCCCAGCCCACCTGAGTTTGCAAGATATACTGTCTTGACCAAGCTCTGGGAGCCAGTCTGCGACAGCACAGGCAGCCTCTGGGCAGCAGGAGGTCAGCCATGTGGCCGCCAGAAGGCGGGCTGGGCTGTGCTGGAGCCACATCAGGGGAACTGGTCTGGAAGTGGCTCCTTCCAGAGCCGCCTGTTGCCAGGGCTTCTCGCTGGCAGGGACAGAACAGCCCTGGGCGGTGGGTGCCACATGAACAGGGGTGCTAGGGGTCTTTCTGGGGTTGCTGGTCTCTGGACTTGCTCCTTGAGCCTGTCCTACCCCAGCCCTGCTCCAGCCTCCCCTGGGGAGCAGCTTACAGTAGGAGCAGTGTCTTTCTGGATGTTTGCTTAAGATGCTTTTGCTTCCCAGTGACCCACTAGCTTGAGTCTTGCTGGACCCTGGAGTCTTCCTTGCAGAAGGGGAAACTGAGCCGCCTGTCTCGTAGCTGGCCCACTTTCGCCACATCTGGTTTTTGTGCCGGCTGTCTTGTTGGCTAGCTAGACGGCGTGGCAGACTGCGGTCACAAGGCCCTTGCCTGGTTCGATAGACAGAGGTGACCTCTCATTCCTTTTTCCTCATCTTTTGTATGCTTCTGGGGCCTTCGTGGGGCCTGCACCGAGGTCCCCTCACTTTGGCTCCTCCCTGAGCAGTCTCTGTTTCCAGGGCGTTACTTCCCAGCACCTCTGCAAATTCACTTGTTCCTGGCTGAGCCTGGAGCCAGTGTTTATTCTACCCACTCCTGCCCAGGGGATCTACAGTGACAAAGCCGCCCCCTTCCTGCTGCCTCTCAACCCTGTGACCGTCCCCA
>RJWM01020640.1:0-12043 GCA_004363535.1 Dasyprocta punctata | reverse complement strand
CACCTTCAAGTCGATTTACTAGAGACAGCCTCTCCGGGCCATTTCCCCTGGAGGATGTCCGCACCCCCTTGCTTACCATGGGGTGCATGCAGGCACTCGGAACTCCCAGTTATCTTCTAAACAGGGGTGGGGGTGGGGGCCGGCAGCCATAGCCCACCCTCAGAGGGCTGGCGAACGACTTTTCCGCTCAGTTCGTCTGTTGGTCTACTAGGGTGGTCTCATGAGGACACCCCGCGACACGCGAATGCTCCCCTCTCACCTGCGCCTGGCCTCCCCTGCGGACGCTCCCTGGGTGGCTTCAGGGTGGTCCCCAGCCCGCAGTCCAGAGGCCGCTCTGGCTGCACCATCCCTTCCCCTGGGGCCCAGCCCTGGGAGGGAAAGGGGCGTGTGTTTCTTTAAGGGGCCGGCCCGGCCGGAGCGCGGGGTTTGCCCGGCTCTTCCTTCCCGGCCATCCAAGATCCCCAAGTCCTCCGAGTGCTTGGGTCCCGCAGCCTCTGACCGGGAACAGCCGTCGAGAAGCCGGCTGGGGACGTAAGTGGCTCGCAGGTCTTGACTCTTGGGGCGCGCAGGCTCTTCCTTTTCTTGGTGTCCCCCGGGCAGGGCTGGGGTCGGGGGGCTGGGTCCTGCGGGCCGGGATGGGCTGCGCTGTGACCACCGGCCACGGCGCCCAGGGCGCAAGCGGGGTGCGAGCGTCGCCGGGCTCAGGAGCCTCGCGCGGGATCCTGAGGTGCGTCCGGGGAAGGCCTGAGCCCCCGCCGGGTTCGACCCTTCCCCCGGGACGCCCGGTTCCTTCCGTGCCATGCTGTCCGGGCCCCGCAGCCTCCCAGCGCAGCGGCCAAGCTCTACCTCCCGCATCCGTGGGAGGTACGGGCCACGGGGACCCGGGAGGGGCCGGCGCGGGGGTTCGGGTAGTTCCGGGCCTTGGCACTGGGGCTCCTGCGCTGGAGACCGCGATGCCGGAGGGCAGAGTGCTGGGTGGGAGACAGGGTCCCCCAGGAAGGAGACACGCGGGGCTCTTTGGGCCGGCCGTGCCGCCGGCTCTCCGGGTGGCCAGCGCAGCCTCGCCGAGGCCCCCGCCTCCGCAGCGGGGTGCGCGATGGGGTCGCGGCTGGGCGAGCGCGCGGCGAACACCCGGGCGCACACTTTCCCGGGACTCGAAGCCCGGTCCCAGTCCGCGCTCCGCATCCGATGCCTCTGCCGCGATCGGGGCTCACGGCTGCCCTCTGCTGGGGTCTGGGGACTTGTTGTCGCCAGTGTGAATCTGCGGGCCTGGCGACAGGTGGCACCTCCTCCCCTCCCAGGCGGGACCCAGCTCATTGCTCTCCTGGGGAGGGGCCTCAGGCAGGTGGTCCCCGGGACGGCAGGAGACCCAAAAGGTCTCTTTATCTTCTCGCCAAAGATAAAGCCTTGGGTGGTTCAGCCCCCTCCATGGCCCTCACCTCAGGTTCCCCAGCTGTGGGGAGAAGGGAGTGAGGAACGGAAGGACGCAGTGGGTTAATAGGAGGCTTTGCTTGGTAAATGGCTAACAACAATTATAGCGGCGAACGCTGAGAGCTGGCTCCTGATTCCACAGTGTCCTGTGCTCTGCAGAACATGGTGTCCCTTGAGCTCACAGACGTTTTCAGCCTGGTTCATTGCGACTCATTTTACAGATGAAGAAAGCGAGGTTCAGAGAGGTTCAGTGACTTGCCTGAAGACACACAGGAAGTGGGTGGAACCAGCACCAGATTCAGGTAGCCAGTCGGATCCCAGAACCCCAGATCTGCCAATCCACAGGAGTTATTCTTTCCGGAGCACCTGCTTGTGCGTGGAACTGGATGTAATTCATCTTCCAGAGTCCTCACCACAGCCCGTCATTGTGGGGCACGCCTGTAAACCCGGCACTTGAGAGGCTGAGGCAGGAAGATCACCGCAAGTCTGAGGCCAGGCTGAACTACATAGTCTCAAAAAAAAAAAAAAACCAAAAACAAAAGTCCTCACTACAGACCTACCTGCAGGGAAGTGCTGTTAGAACCCTTTTGTTTCTTCTACTACTGGGGATTGAACCTAGAGCCTTTGCACAGAGCTGTATCCCCATACCATTTATGTTTTTCACTCAGGGTCTTGCTAAGTTGCTAAATTGCCCAGGCTGACCTTGGAGTTGCTCTCCTCTTGCCCCAGCCTCCCAGCCTCCCAGGCCTGGGATTACAGGTGTGTGCCATCGTGCCCAGCTTAGTATCCTTTTCCTTTTTTTTTTAAACAGATGAGGAAATGGAGGGACAGAGGGGTAGAGTAACTTGTTCAAACTACCCATCAGGACACAGATGTGTCCAGCTCTAACTGTGAGCCCCCACTGCCAAGGGGACTGGTCTTGGGCCTTCTGGGTGGCTGGGGTAGGGGGAGCCAGGGTTAGTGAGAGGAGGCCACAACGGTCAGGGATGGGAAGGTAGTCACTCCCGACTCCTGCCAGGACTTCTTGCTGTGTGTTAACTTCGGCATTCAGGGCTGTCCTTGCCCTCAGCCCCTTGGTTCCCCATTAGTCTGCTTAGGAGAGGGAATCTGCTGTTCAGTGAGGTTATACTGATATAGGGGAATGAAACTCCCAGCCTACTAGATGTCTGGTACAAGTTTGTGTTCTCTAAAATCGAAGAATGAATTTTAGAAACAACAGAGGTTAAGAGCAGAATATATTTATTGAGAGAAAGAAAGCTTCTCTCTGAGGGAGAGAGACAGAAGGTGTCTAAGTGGGTTGCCAAAGACTGTCTTTTCTAGGGACTTTCATAGAGTAAAACCACAACGTGAAGCAGGTCTAAAGTGGGGAAAACCTGGAAACTTGCAAGGTGGGACAGAACTATAGTCAGCCAATAAGATTAATTGTTCAGGTAAAATTGATGAAATTGGGGACAAATGGGGAAGTGAGTCACACAGCATGTGGGCATGCTAAAAGAGCAGTGACTCCCCCTGTAGGGAGTTGGGATGGTGACACCTGGCTTCCTCAGCGTGATAGAGACCTATTTAGAATATCAATTCCTGATGCTTATCCTTAGGAAGTATATGGGTACATTTGATCTTTTGTCTTGAGGTCTGGCCCACAACTGGAGGTGGCTGTCTCCCTGGAAGTTGGTCTTCTGCACTGGTTTCTTCGAGGGCCCAGCCCTATCTGGCTGCCTATAGTATTTCTATCTAACTCAGCTGCCTGTGACAAAGTGACTTGCCCAGGCTCACCCGGCCAGCAGGTGGCATAGCCTGGATCCCAACCATGCAAGTCTAGCTCCAAACCTTGCACCTGCAGATGGCTCCCGTTTGAAGAGAGCTGGGAAAGGAGGACTGGTGTCTACCTGGGTAGTGGCTCTTGGGCCCAGGACTTGGACTCTCCTTTTCTTCCTAATGCCTGCCTTTCCTGGTGTTCCTTCCCTAGTGACCGCTGGGTTAGATCCAGCCGGAGACGGCCTAACTGGCTCACACCCTCTGCTTGAAGAGGTGCCTGTAAACAAGGAGGGACTGCGGTGATGGCAAGAATGTGGGTTCTTTTCATCTCGGGAAGGAGAAGCCAGAATGAGGGTGTGCATTGGACAGAGGTCCCAAGGCATCCAGCAGGATTCTTTTCTCTGCTGTGCCTTCCCTTCTTATCATCCAAGGGGCTGTCTGCTGCCATCTCCCGGGCCTTGGCCACTTGGACATTATTTCCTGCCTCCTTCCCTGTTGCTCTCTCAGTGGCCTCTGGGCTCTGCCGACAAAGGTCTTTGCACTTCCTGTTCCCACTTCCTGGAGTGCTCCTGCCTTTTTGGGGGGCCTTTGGTAGTCCACTGTCCACAGCTCCTTCCTGTCTTTCCCTGTCACAAGTGCCACTTTTACATCAGCTCTGTCACCCATCGTGGCTGTGGTCGGTCTTTCTCACTAGGATGCGGACTCCATGAAGGCTTCTGTCCTGTATCCTGGTGCCTAGGGCCATGCCTGGTACATACTTCTGCCGTCAACAAGGCCCAGTCTCAGCTCTTTTGTCTACCTGCCTGGGGAAACTTAAGCAAGCATCTTAGCATTCTGAACCTCGGCTTCCTTGTCTGTTCAGTGGGATGAATAATTCTGACACTGTGAGACCTGCAGGTAACCAGTTCGTGAAAGTGTGCTGACATGTAGAGGTCAGCCTTTTTTTGTTTTGTTTTGAGACAGGGTCTCACTATGTAGTTCAGGCTGGCCTTGAACTCCAACAATCCTCCTGCCTCAGCCTCCCAAGTGCTGAGATTACAGGCATATACCACTGCGCCCAACGCAGAGGTCAGCCTTTATTTTATTTATTTATGTATGTATGTATTTATTTATTTATTTATGGGTTTTTTTGGTACTGGGGATTGAACTCACCACCTTGAGCTTGCCAAGCAGGTCCTTGTGCCACTGAGTTAAACCTCCAGCCCAGATCAGCCTTTAAAATGAGCAATCACAAAGAGGATTGGCTAAAAAGATTTCAGAAAAGTTCTGCCACTATGATTTTTTGGTTTTGTGACCTTTGGATAGTTGCTTCATGTCTCTGTGCTTTTTTTTTTTTTTTTTTAAGTTAAATGGGTTTCTTTTTTTTTTTTTTTTTTTTTTTGTGGCACCGGGGATGGAACTCACAGGCTCGCACCTGCCAGACAGGCGCTTAAGCTGCTGAGCCAAACTCCTGGCCCTGGTTTCTTTGAGGCAGGGTCGCACTATGTAACTCAGGCAGGCCTTGCGCTCGCGCTGTAGCCCGAGCCGGCCTCAAACTCACAATGCTCCGCCTACCTCAGCCTCCCGAGTGCTGGGATTAAAGGCGTGCGCCACCACGCCTGGCTTCTTTTTGTTTTTAAAGTGATGTTAGTGTGGCTGGGTGACTTTTCTCATCCACATGTGTTGATAAGGCAGAGCATTATGTGTTTACCTGGGGGTGTAGTTTGGTGTAGTGAGAGAGGCAAATTGAGGGAATGATTATAATGATTGATAATGGAATTTATGCTCCATGGATAAGAAGGAAAGTAAAGACAGGGAGGAGTGAAGATTAGTTAGTCTGTTTATTTTTTGGTTTATTTATTTATTTTTAGTCTTTTTGAGACAGTTTCACTACGCAGTTCAGCTGGCCTTGAACTCACTTTGTAGCCCAGACTGGCCTCTCAAACTCATGGTAATCCTCCTGCCTCAGCTTTCTAGGTGCTGGGATTACAGGTGTGCACCACCATGCCCAGTGTGAAGATTAGTTTAAAAAGTGATAGGATCAATAGTTTGAAAAATAATTTTTTTTTTTTTTTTTTTTTGGTACTGGGGATTGAACTCAGAGCCTTGTGCATGCCAGGCAGGCGCTTATGCCACTGAGCTAAACCCTGGCCCTATTTTTTGAGACAGGGTCTCACTATGCAGTTCAGACTGGCCTTGAACTCACTTTGTAGCCCAGGCTGGTCTCGAACTCACAACAATCCTCCTGCCTCAGCCTCCCGAGTGCTGGGATTAAAGGCATGCGCCACCATGCCCTGTTTGAAAATCTTGATTGGGTCAAATGATAGAGTTTGGGGATGTTGGAAGAGTAAGAAGACACTGCAACAGGGTGAGTGTAGGGTAGCAGGTAGTCACCTGTTTCTTATATGCAGCATCTTGTTGGATCTTGCTTCTTGATCTTTTCTGCCAGTCTGTTTTTTTTTTTGATTGGTGAATTAATATTGATGGTTATAACTGATATGTATTGATTTATCTTTGTTGTGTTATTTTCCTGTTGTCAGCCCCTGTTTTCCCACTCTGTTTACTTGTTTGCCTGGTGGATTAATTCTTTTGGGATTCAAGGAGTTGTAGTCCTTGTTCTCTCTTTCTACAGTATCCTTCTGAACATTTTGGAGTGGTTGGTTTGATGTTTATGAATTTCCTCAGTTGTTCTTTGTCATGGAAATGTCTTATTTCTTCATCAATTTTGAAAGATTGTTTTATGGGGTACATCAGTCTGGGTTGGAGGTTTTCTTTTAGGGCTTGAAATACTTCATTCCAAGCTCTCCTGACTTGAGGGTTTGTGTTCAGAAGTCAGCTGTGGTTCTGATAGGCTTTCCTTTATATGTGATTTGCTTCTTTTCTCTAACAGCTTTTAATATTTTATTTTTGTGTTGAATTTCTGGAATCTTGATTATTATATGCCTTGTTATAGTTTTTTTTTTTTTTTTTTTTTTTTTTTTTTTTTTTTTTTTTTTTTTTTTTTTTTTTTTTTTTTTTTTTTTTTTTTTTTTTTTTTTTTTTTTTTTTTTTTTTTTTTTTTTTTTTTTTTTTTTTTTTTTTTTTTTTTTTTTTTTTTTTTTTTTTTTTTTAATCATGGCTAATTGGAGTTCTATATGCCTCACTTATCTGATGTCAAATTCTTTTTTCCTGGCAGGGAGGTTTTCTGCCATGATGTCTATGACCAGATTTTTTATGTCATTTGTGCTATTTCCTGCTTTTTCACTGATTCGGATCTCCAGTCAGTCTTATGTTATTCTCTGCATCATCTAGCAGCTCCTGGATTGATTTCTCAGTGATCCCTTGCTATTTCTAAGAAATCTTTCTTTTCATGATTGCTAACTGCAATCCTGTCTTCCGTCTCCGAGATTCTGTCCTCACACTGGCTCGTCCTGCTGTGTATACTTTCAATTGAATTTTTAATCTCCTGGATATCAGCTTGAATTTGTTTCATGGACTCCATTATTTTCCTATGTTCATGATTTGCTTCATTTTCCTAAGCTCTCTATTTTTTGTTTGTTTGTTTGTTTATCTATGTCTGCTCTAGAGCCACTAAGCATGTCTTTCATTGTGGTCACCATCTCTGTAATTATCTGAGGAATTACTTCTGATTTGATTTTTTTCTGGAGCCTCATTCATTTGCCTTGTTACTTCTGCTGTTGCCACTTCAGAGAGTCCCGGTGAGTGGCTTTTGGATTGTCCCACCTTATTGCCCCCTTTGTTTGCCTTTGGTGAGCTGGACATCTGGGTTTACATCTTGTTTAAGTGTCTTCTCATTTTCTGTTTTTTAAAGTTTAGTTCCTAGGTTGATGCTTGTAAATTGCCTATGGTGAGTAGCTTTATTGCTAGTATTTAGCACCCTTGGGAAACAACTACTTCTCAGAGGTGTTTTCCAGGTGTAGCTGGCTTTTGGGTTTTGAGTCTGTTGCAAGTTCCTACCTCGTCAGTTTATTGGAGATGAGAAGTTGCTTACTTATTCCAGCCCCTGGTTCTTTGGCACTGGCCTGTAGCATTTTTCATGACCCTTAGGCAATGTCAGTCTTAGTATACCAGGAAGAACAAATGGTTAGAACAATTACATCACTTTGGCCAATGTGGTACAATCAGCAATAACAATAGCATCAACACAGCCTAGAAAATGACAAACTGAGGTAACTATTAATTTGCCACCTTTAAGCCAGGCGTGGTGGTGCATGCCTTTAATTCCAGCACTCAGGAGGCTGAGGTAGGAGGAGCATTGTGAGTTCAAGGCCAGCTTGGGCTACAGGGTGAGCGCAAGGCTGGCCTGAGCTACATAGTGCGACCCTGTCTCAAAAAACTAGGGTCAGGAGTTTGGCTCAGTGGCTTAAGTGCCTGCCTGGCAGGCATGAGGTTGTGAGTTTGATCCCTGGTGCCACAAAAAGAAAAAAAAAAAAAAACCAAAATGAAACAAGAAAATTTGCCACCTTTATCCATATGAACTAGATTTGCGGTTATATAACAAAATCTAAAACCAGAAGATTGTATGCAGTAAATAAACCCTCAATTTGACAGTTTTACCTTCAAGGGAGGAAATTTAAAAGGGCTTGGGGGACAAACAGAGAAATAGAAGAAGAGGAAGAGATTTGAAGCAAGGCTGGAGGACAAGGGAAGATCATGCAAACTTTGGGAAACTGGCGCAGAAGATAGGAGGGAAAGAAAGAAAGAAGAAATAGAGGAAAAGAACAGAGCAACAACCACAAAAAAAACCCCAAAAAACAAGCAAAAAAAAAAACCTGGAAACCATGTTCACATTCATAAATACAAGAACAACGCAATGAAGAAAAAACAAAAACAAATAAACAACCAAATAATGAGAGAGAGCTGGAGCGAAAAAATGTCCACTTCAAGGTGTATCTCTGCTGTCACTGGTGGACAGTGTGGGCAGAGTCCAGATCCGTGTTGATTAATTCACTGTGGTGTAGTGGATATCCCAGCTGACCTGCACCTTTATTCCCCTAGGAGTTGAGGCTGGTTTCTGGCCATGAGGCTGGGACCAGGTGACTTCAGCCTGCGGCAGTTGGTGCAGCTTCTGTGGCTTTCAGCTCGGCTAGGAGCAGCTAGGTGCAGCCAGCAGTTGTTCTGCATTCCAAGCTCAGTTGGCCCCTCCCCAGGATGGCTCCTTCCCAGTCGCCATCTCCTGTGGGGTGTCTGAGCCCCCACACCACTCACAGCCACTGCAGTCCTCCGTGTCCACTGCTCCCTTCCACTGGTGCGTCTTTCCGTGGAGGCCTCTGGGGTTGCCAGCAGTCACCGTGCGTCTGCAGATTTAAGCTGCTCCTTCCAAGCAGTGAGTCCTGAGTCAGGGAGAAGGCACTGCCTGTCACCTCCTCCATCTTCACTGAAGTTTCTCCTTTTGCTGTCCCTAGGACCTTCAATTCTCACTTCAGAGCCTCCTTGGGTCCAGGGGACCCACTTCCCTCTTCTCTTCCTCATGTTGCTATATTCCAGTGTCTGGACACCAAATCTTGGAGAGGCTCTGTCTCTGCTGCTTACCACTCTACCATCTTCTCAGAAGTCTATTTTTTTTAGACAAGATCTTGTAAGTAATTCAGGCAAGACCTTGTAAGTAATTCAAGCAAAATCTTGTAAGTAATTTAGACAAGATCTTGTAAGTAATTCAGGCAATCCTCCTGCCTCAGCCTCCCAAGTACTGGGATTACAGGTGTGTGAGACCATGCTAAGCATGTCTTTGTGCTTCTGAATGCATATTTAACTTGTGGATGAAATGGAAGAATAATGTTTTCCTTACCAAGCATGGGATAGGGGTCCTTGGGAGGATCCCAGAAGCTGCTAGTTGTAGAAGCCTTTAAAAGGGCCGGAAGCAAGTGTGGGGCCCAGGCAAGAGGCTATGAGTGTGTGCCGGAGTTGCCGAGGCTGACTGAGAAGGAGCTCCTGGGGAGCAGGCTTGCCAGAGAACCCCCAGTGTTTGCCTCTGCGCCTGTTTCTGCTCTGCAGCTGTAAGGAGGGGGCAGTACGGGTCTGAGGCGAGATCTCACAGGTTCAGGAGTGATTTTTCGCAGCTTGTGATTGCAGGAGGCTTCTGATCATTAGGGAGCAATTTATTGTATGATTCCTTACAACAAATGCTGGCAGTCCTGCAGAAAGCATCTTTCGGTAGTTATAGGGGTGATCAAAATACACAATGAGTGCTTAAATGAAAAGAAATCTATTATAGTAAAAGATTCGTTGCCAGGGAGCCTCCTCAGAGTACTGTCCTTTGCTTTGAGCACACTTTCATCAGCTCTGGAAGTCCTCTTTTGTGAGTGTCTTTATGAGGCATGATCAAAAATACAGTGAATGCTGCTGCCTAGTGCCAAAAGATCCCCAGAAAGGCAGGCTTGTAAAATGATGACAGTATGAGCTGGGTGTAGTTGTGCGCGCCTGTAATCCCAGCACTTGGGAGGCTGAGGCAGGAGGATCGTTGCAAGTTCTAGCCCAGCCTAATGCATAGCAAAACCCTGTCTCAAAAAAAAAAAAAAAAAAAAAGACCCACTAAAAAACAAAAACAAAACCATGACAGCATGTCTTCGTCTACCTTATTCACCAGATCTGACATGGTGTGACTTTCGTCACAAAGTCAAAAAGACCATACAAGGTAAATAAACGTTCTGAATCAATTCAGGACGTTGAGTCAGCCATGACAGCACCACTGAAGACACTCATGAAAGAGAATTTTCAGAAAGTGGCCAGAATGATGAGATAAGTGTGTTGGAAGTGGGGGAGAGTATTTTAAGGATGAGTCATAGCAATGTATTTTTAAAAATTTAAAAATTTTAGCATTTATCATAATTTTTTATTATACTGCATGTATGTACCTGTCCTTCACCATCCCAACTCTTGCCCAAGTAGTTGGGCAAACATTAGGGGCCAAGAATTCCCCATACCCTCAATAGCCAAACTCTCATCTTCCCAGCTTAAGGCCGGTGTGTAGCTAAGTTGTAGAACTCATGCTTATCTTGTGTGAAGCCCTGGGTTCCATCCCCAGCAAGTTAAAAAAACAAAAAAACAAAACAAAAAAAACCAAAAAAAGCAAGGGAGATTTCTGTGTGATTGGTTTAACTGCTTAAGAGACCTTACCATGAGTTTTCTGGTTAAATTAGAAATAGATGAAAAAATTGTAGAGACATCCCTGAGTTAAAAAAAAAAAATGACTGAAGATGACTTTGCATTGGGTCAGACTTTGGTTTTATTAACTTTTTCGCTGTGCTGAGGATGGAGCCCAGGGCTTGGCATAGGAAAGGCAAGTGTTCTACCACTGAGCTATACCTCCAGCCCTGGATCAGACTTTTATTTTTGGTCACTGTGGTTTCTGATGGCATCAGAGGGGACCTCCATCTCCAAGAAGAAAGCCCTTGGGCCGGGATGCGGGCTGCCAAGGGCTGGTGATGGGCGTTGGCACACATGTTGGTGGAGAATTAACAGTGCTGGTTTTAATTAGGATTGCTCTCGTTTCTATTAGTGCTGGATGCCAAAGTTGCATATTAAGGGGTCTGTTCTGGCTTTGATTTTCCCCTAACCTTGTTATTTTTTAATGCATGATTTTGTAAAAATGTCACTTTGTGATGAAAACATCTGCATTCATTCTTCCTCAGGAAGCCCTTTGCCCTTGGGGAGCATGGGTGCCAGGTGAGCTGCCCTGAGAGGCCGTGGGTGCTGCAGGTAGAGGCGGCCAGAGGGACAGGTGGACCTGGGGCATCTGGTTCAGCACCCACATGCCTCACTTCTTCCTCTGCTTCCCTCTTGGTTCCCAGAGTGCAGCCTCAAGGAGAGGAAAGGAAATGGGCCCTCAGGAGGGCCAGCTCTGTCCAGGCACTGGGCTGCACGCCCTGTGTAGTCATCTCCCTGAGTCTGGCACTGTGGGTTCAAATCTGGGCTCTGCCACTTTCTAGCTGGGCAACCCTGGGCAGGTTATGGATTCCTTCTATGCTTTGGTTTCCCCATCTGTAAAATGGGAATTCTAATGGGTCCCAGCTCTAAGGTTTGTGGTGAGGATTTGGTGAGATTTAAAGTGCTCATTAACCCAGATGTTGATGTCTTTCTTTCTGCGTATCCTACCCACCCCATAAAGTGAGTGTGAGACTAAGAAGTGTTCACAAGGACATTCACACGTGGTGGCTCATGGGACAGTGTAGAGGGGGAGGCCCAGTTTGGCAGAAGCACTGCTGTTCCCTCTGAATCCATGCGCCACTACAGCAGCTGTCCGCAGGCTGGGGAAAGCCTCCCAGGGAAAGGTGGTCCCAGTGGGTTCAGTGCAGGACCTGGACAGGACCTTTGTGATGTCTGCTCCCTGCCATTGGCCAGAACGTTCACCTGGCCCTCCTGCAGCTAGGAGACCATGACCCCCTCTAGCCCTCTATCACTGTGGGAGGAAATGAGAGCAGAGCCTTGAGAAATATGCCAGGGTGAGTCTTACGCAAGAGTCCGCAACTTGCAATCGAGGAAACCTGCTCATCCTCGTCGAATGAATGCTGCCGGGCTCCCCTCCATCTGCAGGGTGCAGCTGTAGAAAGCACACTAGACTCTCTGTGGGTGGAAAGTATTTGGGAAAAAAAATCACCCACATAGACTTGTTTTTTTGTTATTGTTCCCTAAATACTACAGTGTAATATCTACAGAGCACTTACATTGTTTTTTGAGACAGGGTTCACTAAATTGTTAAGATGCCCAGGCTGGGATTGGTATCTTCCTGCCTCAGCCTCTCAGACAGAGTGTTGGGATTACAAGTGTGTGCCCCCACAGCTGGCTGAGTGTGTCCATTGCATTAGGTTTTATAAGGAATCCAGAGATGATTTGAACTCTGCAGGCAGATGTGCATAGGTTACATGAGGAACCCAAGCAT
>RJWM01020639.1:0-36275 GCA_004363535.1 Dasyprocta punctata | reverse complement strand
AGCCGGGCGTGGTGGCGCACGCCTTTAATCCCAGCACTCGGGAGGCTGAGGTAGGCGGAGCGTTGTGAGTTCGAGGCCGGCTTGGGCTACAACACGGCGCAAGGCCGGCCTGAGCTACATAGTGCGACCCTGCCTCAAAAAACCAGGGCCGGGAGTTTGGCTCAGTGGCTTAAGCGCCTGCCCTGGCAGGCGCGAGGCTGTGAGTTCAATCCCCGGTGCCGCAAAAATAAATAAATAAATAAATAAAATAAAATAAAATAATAATGTAGTTCAGTCAGTTCTCAGTCAGGTCAGATGGATGAGGCTGTCTTTGCTTGCACTGAGTTTCATTCTACTTTCTTATCGCAAGGACTGCAGCAGTTTGCTCTCTTAATTAACAGCTTGGTTTACTTTCCCCTCTTATCACTGAAAGTTGCAGCTGTCTGCTTGTTCTGTTTCGGGCTGTTACTTCAAAGTTCTGCCACTGCCTCTCCTATCTCACACCCATCAAGAGCTGCCTCATAATCAGGAGTGGTGGTACAGCCTGGTAATCACACCTGTAATTCCAGCACTTGGAAGGACCAGGAGTTCAAGCCCAGTGTAGGCCTTGTCTCAAACAAACACCCAGGAATTTCCAAGGACTTTAGGAGCTCTGTACTAAAAACTGGGGACAGAGACCAAGTATCTACCTCTTATATTACAGTGACTTTTTATGTCAGGCTTATTTTACAGAACTTTTTTTTTTTTTTTTTTTGGCGGTACTGGGGCTTGAACTCACAACCTCGTGACTGCCAGGCAGGCACTTAAACCACTGAGCCAAACTCCCAGCCCTTACAGAACTTTTTTTTTTTTTTTTTTGAAACAGGGTCTTGCTCTGTGCTCCAGGCTAGCCTTAAACTTACTCTGTAGCCCAGACTGGGCTAGAACTCATAGAACTCACAGAGATCCTCCTGTCTCACACTCCCAAGTGCTGGGATTACAGGCATGCACCACCACATAACATATTTTTAAGGTTCCTCTATGATGCAGCAGTTCTCAGTATTTCATTCCTTTTCATGGGAGAATAATGTTTCATTTTATGGATAGACCGCAATTTATTTATTCATTCATCTGTTAATAGGAAAACTGCTTTTATAATTTAAAGTTACAAATAAAAGTCAACAGACAAAATGTCAGTAAGATGTACTGTATAGTCTAGTAAATTGCATTGCAAGAGGTCAATATTTCACTTTTTAAAAAATATTTTACCTTGATAGTATATCATAGGTATGTTAAAATTGCTACGTGGAAGCTGGGTTGTAGGTATGTGGCATCTCTCCACTATTTTTACAATTTCTTGGGAGTCTACAATTATTTCAAAATAAAAAGTTAAAAACTCTCATAACTAAATGGCCACGTTTTCTGAACTCTTAGATCCCACATAAAACTATAGACTTCACCCTCGGTTCCTCAGTCTTTACCAAGATGTTTTTTCTGCCTTCTCTAAAGAAATTTGTTTGAGGCTGGAGTAGAAGTGGGGAAGGAGGAATTCTTCTTCCACCTTTGAGAATTTTATAAATACAGAGTAATACAAAGAAACACACTAACATACCTTCTTTGAATCCCCAAATTGCCAATTGTTAACATCTAGATATCTTCATGCTTGAAGACCAGAAAAAAAACAATTCCAATATTACTTTGCCTCTTTTTTCTTTCCAGAAACTCATGCTTGCTAGGCAGGCACTGTGCCACTGACCTAAATCCCCAGCCCCTGCTTTACCCCTTAGATCCCCAGTGCAGGTTCATTCTACCCCTTCAAAAAAGGCAAAAGCTATTATATACATATGTACTACGATTTACCTAACCTATATACTGTTTTTCTTTTTTTGGGACAACGTCTCACTATGCAGTTCAGGCTGGCCTTGAACTCACTATGAAGCTCAGGCTGGTCTCGAACTTGCAGTAATCCTCCTGCCCAGGCCTCCTGAGTACTGGAGTTACAGGCGTGCACTCCCACACCCGGCCATCCTAACCTATTTTAAAACACTTTTGCATATATATTATACAAAGCAACAGAACACTGTATTGTTTTAAAATTTGCATATAACGTCTAAAACCTGCACTTCACTTCAAGTGGTTGGCATTTAACTACACAGTACCTCCATCTATACCTCTTTTTAAATTACCCATTTCCAGGGCCAGGGATATAGCTTAGTGCACAAGTGCCTATCTGGCAAGCTTAAGGTTATGAGTTTGATCCCTGGTATCAAATAAATAAATACATAAAGAACTCATTTCCTTATGATAGAGTTTTTGGTTATCCCTAAAATTTTTATTATACCAGCAGTGTTTGTTCAAGTTTTAGGTTCCTTTTCAAAGCAAGTTACAGAAATTTCTATTTAAGTTGAATTTAACCACAAAAAATGTATTATCCAAAAAAGCATATTATCTCCCATAACTATAACTTCCAAGATAAAACTGGCTTCATAAACCATTGGACCAGTAGCCTCATGACATTAATGAGGACTTACATTTGGGAGGGAGGGTTAGACGGAATCTCACTGTAGTTCACGCTGGCCTGGAACTCATGAGCCCAGGCTTGCTGTGAACTCCCAGAAATCCTCCTGCTTTAGTCTCCCAACTGCTGGAATCCTAAGTGTGTGTCACCTGCCACATCTCTTTTGCCTCTTTTCTATTTTTGGCACTGCAGATTGAATCCCGGACCTCACATATGCTAAACCCAGCACCCTCTTTCCATCCATTTCTGAACCAGGCAGGTCCTTCATCTGCAAGCCGGTTCTAAGGTGGCTGCGGAGTTCCAGACACCAATTGCTCATCTAGAAAAATAAGAAAGACCATCTTACCTTCAGTTTTCTTCTAGGAATGAGGATACTTTTCCCAGAAGCCCTCTAGGAGTGTTTCCTCCTGTGTCACTGGCCCAAATTGAGTCACAAACTCACTCCTGACAAGAGGATTTCTTATTCTGTCTCCCCTTGTTTTTTTGTCTCTGTCTCTGTCTCTGTGTCTCTATATCTCTGTCTCTGTCCCCCCCCCCTTTTTTTTGGTACTGGGGCTCGAACTCATGACCTCACGCTTATTGAGCAGGTGCTTGTGTCCCTGAGCTAAACCCCCAGCCCTGTCTCTCTGTCTCTGTCTCTCTCCTGGTAAAATATATGTAACATAAAGTTTATCATCTTCACTGGGTGATGTGGCATATGTCTGTAATCCCAGTTACTTGGGAGCAGGAAGCATGAAGTTGGAGGACAGCCCGAGCAACTTGGCAAGACCCTGCTTCAAAATAAAATGAAAATGGCTGGGGGTGTAGCTCAGTGCTCCACGGGTTCAGTTTCCAGCAACCCTTCACCACACGCAGAAGTGTATGATCGTACCCATTTTTAGGTATACGGTCCAGTGACAGTAAGCACTGCGTGCAATCATCAGCACCAGCCATCTGTAGGAATTTTTCATGTACCCAGCTGGGACTCTGTCCACACTAAACACCCCATCACTACCTCCCCAGTTTCCTGGGACCTCCATTCAACTTGTTGTCTCCATGAAAGAGATTACTTTAGGTGCTTCATACAAATGGAGTTATACAGTATCTGTGCTTTTGTGACTGGCTTATTTCATGGAGTGTGTCCTCAAGGTCATCCATCTTGTAGCATATGTTGAAATCTTTCCTTTTTAAGGATTTTTGTTTTCCCTTTTTAAGACTAAATAATATTCTATGGTCAGTACATGTAACATGTTGATTATCCATTCATCTGTTGATGGACATTTAGGTTACTTTCTCCTTCTGATTACTGGGAATTATGCTATATGAACATGTGTCTACATGTCTGTTTTAATTGCTTTCAATTATTTAAGTATCTGTCTAAAAGTGAATCATGCTGATTCATGTTAACTGTGTATTTATTTGTAACTACTATACTGTTTTCTGCAGTACCTGTACCTTTTAAAAATTATTAATTTATTTTAAAGATATACTGTGGAATTATTTTTCATATATATTCACAATATTGTAGAATAATAATCGTGATCCATTTTCAGAACATTTCCACTATCCCTCAACAAAAGAAAACCTATAGTTTATGAGTATCCACTCCCAATTCTTCCTACCCTTAATCCCCAGCACTCATTAATTTTGTGTATCAATAGATTTGAGATTATATATAAATAGAATCATAAAATATGTAGCTTTTGTGTCTGATTTATTTCACGAGACATAGTGTTTTTTTAAAAAAAACTTTTGTTAGTAAATGTTTGCAATACATTGTGATTACATTCAGTTCGGGAGTTTGATAGATGTGCAAATTGTACCTGGATTGGTTTTTCGCCCTACTCCTCCAGTTCTCCACTTTTCCTCCTTCCCCAGGGCTACACCTTTTTATATTCCCGCCAACAGGGTGTGGTGGCGCATGCCTGTAATCCCAGCACTTGGGAGTCTGAGTCCTGTGAGTTCAAGGTCAGCCTGGACTCTGTAGTTGGTTCTAGGCCAGCCTGAACTGCATAGTGAGACCCTGTCTCAAAAAATAAAAAAAAAATTATATATTCCCAACAGCAATGCACAAGTTTTCCAATTTCTCCCCAATCTCATCAACACTTATTATGATTATTATTATTTTTTTAGTAACCAGGAAGTGGTACCTCAATGTAGAAAGAGGATCTCTTAAATCAGAAGTTTGTACAATTGGTTGCAAATTAAAATCTGTTGTGGACATTAACCATTATCAATACTTAGAGATTTTAATTTAATAGGTCTTGGATGTATACTAAGATGGTTTATTTTGCTTTGTTTTTGGCAGTACTGGCAATTAAACTCAGGGCATTATGCATGATAGGCAAGTGTTCTACCACTGAGCCACATTCCCCAGCCCCTTTATTTTAAAAATAAATTTTTTAGAGACAGGATCTCCCATGTGCTTTAGGATGGCCTTGAACTCCCTATGTAGACCAGGCTGGCCTAGAACTTGCAGCAATCCTACTGCCTCAGCCTCCAGAGTGCTGGGATTACAGGTGTTTACCACCATGCTTAACACTGGTATATTTTAAATACATTCTAGCCAAGCAACATGGCATCTGTCTGTAATCCCAGTATTGAGGTAGGAGGATCACAAGTTTGAGCTCATCCTAGGCAATCTGGTGAGACCTTGTCTCAATATTAAAATGTGATGTCTTAGCCGGGCGTGGTGGCGCATGCCTTTAATCCCAGCACTCCAGAGGTTGAGGTAGGAGAAGCATTGTGAGTTTGAGGCCCGTTTGGGCTACAAAGTGAGCGCAAGGCTGGCCTGAGCTACATAGTGTGACCCTGCCTCAAAAAACTAGGGCTGGAAGTTTGGCTCAGTGGCTTAAGTGCCTGTCTGGCAGGTGTGAGGCTGAGTTTGATCCCCAGTGAGGGGAGAGGGGGAGGAAGTGATGTCTTGGGGTTAAAAAAAAAAAAAAGGCAAAACAAAACAAAACAAAGTAATTCCAATGATTCTATGTGAGACCGAATTTAAAAAGCTACAGGTCAAGAGACAAGTCAACTTTCCAAAATAATGGACAGTGGAGAATCAATTAGTGTTCAGTGCTACTCAGAAGTGAAATTTCGAGTCCTCAGATGGGTTTCCGTCTTGGTCTTGTTACACAGAGCCAACTCAATTCGTAACAATTTGGCATCAGAATCTAAATATTAGCTCAGATATCTAAAATGGACAAAGCAGTATGGAATGAAAAGACCCAAAATTAGCCAGGTGTGGTGGTGCACACCTTTAATCCCAGCACTCGGGAGGTTGAGGTAGGTGGAGCGTTGTGAGTTCGAGGCTGGCTTGGGCTACAATGTGAGCGCAAGGCTGGCCTGAGCTACATAGTGCGACCCTGCCTCAAAAAACTAGGGCCAGCTTAAGCACCTGCCTGGTAAGTGCAAAGTTGTGAGTTTGATCCCTGGTGCCACCCAAAAAAAAAAAAAAAAAAAAAAAACAAGACCCAAAAGCAGAGAGCAGACAGAGAATAAACAGGGAAAAGGAGACTCATGAGTCACAAAATGCATATGAATTTACAAAGACCGTATTATGCAAAAGAAAAACTGAGGGAAGAAAAGCCTGCTTAGATAGCAGCTGATGAAGATGGTGCTGTTAATACTTGGAAATGCTGGTGTAATCTCAACAAAGTGGAGCCCCAGAGCTCTCTCTTAAGGGGAGAAGATTGATGAATTCAAGTGCTGAAACTGCCTCCCTTACCAGATCCTGTGGGTTTAGCACCTTACCAATGAACTGCTACAAAACCAGTTGTTCTGGTTTCCCCAGCAATCAGAGCAGAACCCATGAGTAAATCCAAGCTCAACTATCTGAAGGAAGAGCTCTGAGCCAATGGGCCTGCAGTGCCTTGAGTGACTGAAATTCTCCAGGCGGTGTTGACAGTCACTCATTCCTGAGGTTCCTATGTTGGGGAGGTTGTCTAGGACCTTGGTCAGCTCTGACCGGCTCAGCTCAGCCCTTTGGTCACCATGTCCAGCTGGCTTGTCCAGCTGGCTTATTAACTTACATTGGTAATAGTTGCATTGTTAATGATCATATCGTTACATCCTCTTCATTTTTTTGAAATTGTATTTCATTTTAATGGCACCAGGGATTGAACTCACAACCTCATACCTGCCAGGCAGGCACTTAGGCCACTAAGCCAAACTCCCAGCTGTATTTCATTTTATTTATTTGTGTATTTGTGTGAATTTGGAGCCTACTTGTGGGACTATATTACTGGTCCTTTTTAAGGTTTTTTTTTTGTTGCTGTTTGTTTGTTTGTTTTTTTGTGTGGCACCATGGATCAAATTCACAACCTCTCACCTGCCAGACAGGCGCTTAAGCCGCTGAGCCAAACTCCCAGCCCTAGTTTTTTGAGGCAGGGTCACACTATGTAGCCCAAGCCAGCCTCAAACTCACAACGCTCCTCCTACCTCAGCCTCCCGAGTGCTGGGATTAAAGGCATTTGCCACCATGCCCAGCTCCTTTTTAAATTTCTTAAAGCAAATAAATATGTGAAAGAATGTTCAACATCACTGGTCATTCGAGAGATGCAGATTAAAACAACACTGAGATTCCACCTCACCCCAGAAAGAATGGTTATTATTAAGAAATCAACCAATAACAAATTCTAGAGAGGCTGTGAAGAAAAAGGAACCCTTCTGCACTGCTGGTGCAGACATTGTGGAAATCAGCATGAGGTTTCTCAAAAAACTAGGACTAGAGGTCCCATTCAACCGAGCTCTTCCTCTTCTGGGTATCTTCCCAAAAGAATTAAAAACATCATACCACAGTGGTATAAGCGCACCCATGTTTATAGCAGCACAATTTGTAATAGTTAAATCTTGGAAACAACTCGAATGCCAATCAACTGAGGAATTCTTAAAAACTTGTGATGCTTTTATACAATGGTATTACTCACCTATAAAGTAGGATAAACTTGAAGCTCTTTTAGGTAAATGAATGTAACTAGAGACCATACTCATAGGTGAAATAAATTAGACACACATGTGTAAATATCATATTGTCTCACTAGTGTGAGAAGCTGAAAGAAACAACATATGTATATGTATATAAAAAAGATAGTTAAGATAGTACACTACTGATTTCTCTGAGTTCACTGAAGAGAAAGATTTGTGCTGATATTGTTCAGAAAATCAAATGCAAGCCAGGTGTGGTGGCACATGCCTTTAATCCCAGCACTTGGGAGGCTGAGGTAGGCAGAACATTGTGAGTTTGAGGCCCGGCTTGGACTATAACGTGAGCATAAGATTGGCCTGAGCTACATAGTGCGACCCTGCCTCAGAGTTTGATCCCAGGTGCTAAAAAAAAAAAAAAAAATGCAGTTGTCTTGTGCTCTGGGTAAATGATTTGGGAACAACAATGCACAATATATGTGCCACTGTTGCTCCCTGATTGATGTGTTTTGAAATTTCATTTCATTTTTTTCCTTTTTTTCTCTTTGAAATAAAATAGATTTGAAAAAAGGTAAATAAAAATAAAGTTGTTGTTATTATTATTGTTTGGTACTGAGCCTTAAATCCAGGAGGTTTGCACTGAGCTGCATCCTCAGCCCTTTTTTAATTTCTTATTTTGAGATAAGATCTCACTATGTCACTAAGTTGCCCAGGCTGGGCTCGATCTTGTGATCTTCCTTCCTTAGCCTCTCAGACTGATGGGATTATAGATGTTCCCTACCATGCCTGGCTGCATCTTCTTTGAGAATATGAAAGACAATAACCTAAGAATGTAGATAACCTAATAATGGATCTTTTGATTCCCATAAAGTTTATTCAGTCTGAAAAAAATCAAGTCCCATTATTCCTGAGATATTAACCATATCACTTGTTATGTTTTATTTACTTTTTTTTTTTTTTCATGGTTCTGGGTAATGAACCCAGAGCCTTGCCCTGAACTACATCCCAATTCCTTTTTATTTTGAGACAAGTTCTCAGTAAGTGACTAAGTTGCCCAGGCTGGATTCAGAATTGGGCTCCTTTTGCCTCAGCACGAGTTCCAGGCCTGCCTGAACTAAACATAACAAGTAAGTGCAAGTTCAAGGCCAGCCTGACTACATAGTGAGACCCTGTCTCAAAACACACACACACACACACAAAAGAAGAGAGAGGGAGAAAGAGAGGGAGAGAGAGAGAGAGAGAGAGAAAGTTTCATTATAAGTGAGAAACCTCCAACTAGGTTCAGTCATTTTAAACTTTGTAGCTAGCCTATTAAATAACATGTGCATTACGTTAATAGGTAATGTGGCATTAATAACTTCTTATCAAAGTGCTGCCTTCATTATCTTAATTTTACTTCAAAAATTGTGAGAAAATGTACATAAAATTTTTCATCTCAATATTTATTTATTTATTTTCTTTCAATACTGGGTATTGAACTCAAGGAGCACTGGGCTACATCCCTGGCCCTATTTATTTTATTTTGAGCTAGAATTCTTGCTGCATTGCCTAGGCTGGCCTAAATCTGTATTCCTCATCTTCCTGCCTAGCTCCTCACATAGCTGGGATTACAAGCACCCACCACTATACCCAGCTCCACATTTTTAGTATTACCAGTTCAGTGGCATTAAGGGGTAGGAATGTGACTCAGTGGCAGAGTACTTGCCTAGCATGTGCAGAGTTCAATCCCTAGTACTCACACAGAAAATAAAAAATTCAGAATTTTAAAATACTCTCTAAAAGAAATTCTGTACCCACCAAACATCAACTTCCCATTTCTTCTCCCAAACCCCTCGTAATCTCTATTTTATTTTCTGCTCATATAAACTTGCCTATTTTATTTTATTTTTTAAAAGTTAGTAGTGTATACAGATATATATATATATATATATATATATATATATATATATATAGATATATATTGTGTTTACATAGTCCACAAGTTAGATGCAGGTATCCTTAAGAAGAGCATTAACAATAAAAATACAATCTTTGTGTAGCCAAGTACAGAGACTTAAAATGGTAAAACAGCAAAAAGGATCTCACAAAAGTCTAAAAATACAGTGCAAATTGATTTATTTAAAACAGTTACAAAAAAGCACAACAAAATAGAGATTATCCTTACAATTATTAATGCTTTGCTAAAGATCAGGTAGGATTAGAGTGTAAGAAATGGTATTGGGTTGGGGGAGCACCTGACTAGTTCGAAGGCTTTAGATACAATGCAGTTGGTTACATATTAATTCAGCCATTACATACTCGGAATAGGAGCTGGGAAATCAGTGATTTATCTACAGGGAACTCCTACACAAATCAGATCCAACCAGACCTCCCCAGTACCATCCTTCTCTAATCTTTAGGACCCTAAAGCCACTCACCTGGAAACAAAATTCCCATCCTTTCTCCACCCCTTTCCCTACCTGTATATTCTTCCCTCCCCTAAGGTGCTGTGCAAGCTGAAAGCAGTTCGCTCTCTGCAGCTGGAACTCACACTGTTTGGGCCACAGGATCCTGTGTGACTAGGGATTTTTGAGGGGACAGTCTTATTTTAATACTTCAAAACAGCCATGAGTACAGGCTCTTCACCAACACAACCCAGATTCCCTTCAATGCCTGCATAGAGGAAGCATGGGGGATCAGCCATGCCTTCAGCAGGACCAGCAGCTCACTAACTCTCACAGTTCACCACTACGTGCAAACTCGTTATCCGGGGGTTGGGTGTAAAACCACTGTCATAAGCATCCTCTCTCTTTCTCTCTCTCTCACTCTCTGAAAAACCTAAGTCCCCATGATAGTCATGAAGACAGAAAAGATGCTTGTAAGTTTGACAGTGGGTAAAGGCACATGGGTTGCTACCACACACACTGGAGCCAGGAGCCCAATATGGGGCCATCTTCACTGCTGGGCATTTGCAGTGGAATGGCTTTGGGATCAGACTTTGAGTTTGCAATCTACTAGGGGAAGATCTAGGCTTACCAGGAGAACTAATAAACTTTCAGTGTGAAAAGTGCATTTATTACTACTGTTCCTGCTGGGGAGGCTCAGCAGGCAAACCACACTACCTCTGCTCCTTCTGCCCTAGGCACGGTGCATAGTCTGCAAGTAAGGAGAGAGTGCAGCCGACTCTAGCATCGAGGGCCAGTGTCATCTGAGGCCCAGACCAGGCTTCTGCTCGAATGATGGATCCCAGAGTTGAAAGAGCAACTGACAACTGCAAAGACACAGAGGCTGATTTTATTATTGCATAATGTGGGAGACCTTTCCTACCTCAGGGAAGCCAGAGGGTGGGTGTGGGCTTTGCAACAAAGGGCTAATAAGTTCCTGATCAATATCCAACCTAGCAGAGTTCCTCTCTTCTACTGTAGTGTACACCTTTTTTTTTTTTTTTTTTTTTTTTTTTTTTTTTTTTTTTTTTTTGTACCAGAAACTGAATTTAGGACCTTGTGCTTGCCAGGCAGGCGCTTACACCACTGGGCTATATTCTCAGCTCCTGTAGTGTACACCTTTTCCCATCTGGAAAATACTGTAGCTTCAGTGTGGTTTAATAAACTTAGCCCAAGGAAGTCAAGACATCTCCTTAAAACTTGGCCTCTGTTCTGTTTACTTTACTTCTAAGACTATGACCTAATCTTCTATGGCTAATTCAGCTAATCCAGTTATCTTTACTCCAATGGACCTAAGCCCTTTCCCAGTCATCCCATGTTCACTTTCAGCTTCAGCGGGATCAGTCAACTCTACCATATGCCTGCTTATTGCAGGTTTAAATATCACCATCCTGTGCTCCCCCTAAATTGCCATGATGCCCATTGGAAAAAAATAAAACTAAACCCTTCTGGAGGAGCTACATCAGTCAAATTTCAAACCCTCTCCCAACCCTAGAATCCATATAAATAGAGCTACATGAATCTTGCTGGGATGCTGGCACAGGCCCTAATGTGGTTCCCCCTTACTCAGTTCTTAAAACAGAATACAAGATACCACAAAAGAAAGAATACAACGGAACACACCCTCTCATAGGAACCGTTTACTTCTTTCTCAAGACAGGCAAATCTTGGAGTCAGAGAGCTCCTGATACTGTTGAAGTCATATTCCTTTGGATTCATCAGACCACCAGCAGCATCTCCTACCATCCCTACTCAACATGACTGTGCTATACAGTAACACTGGCAAAACACAGATAAGAATAAATGCCTGAATTTAATTTACATGGCCAAAGACATAGAAGGACAGGGACCTACAGAAGGCAGCAGGCAGGACAGTGAGCAAAGAGCAGCAGTGAAATTTGCTTATTTTAAATAACACATATAAGTGGAATCATGCAATATTTGTCCTTTTGGAACTGGGTTATTTCATTTAGCATTATGCCCTCGAGATGCATCTATGTTGTGGCAGGTGTCAGAATCCTGTTAAATTGTAAAGCTTAATAATATCCCATTGTAGGAAGAGCCCACATGTTTATCCATTCATCTGCTGATGGAAATTGAGGTTGCTTCCATCATTTGCTATTGAGACTAATGGTACTGGGTTGTACCCATCACAAGTATGACCATTTTCCCCCCAGTGCTAGTGATTGAATCTACTGAGTGCTGGGCTATACCCCTGGGTTTCTTTTTCTTTCTTCCTTTCTTTCTTTCTTTCTTTCTTTCTTTCTTTCTTTCTCTCACTCTTTCCTTTTTTCTTTCTTTTTTTTTTGAGAAAATCTCAATAATTTGTCCAGACTGTCCTCAAACTAGCCATTCTCCTGTCTCAGCCTCCCCACTACTGAGATTATAGGTGTATATTACCATGTACAGCCCATGCTTTCAGGTCTTTTGGGGTTATTATCTGTGATGTTACTTTGGTTTTATTGTTTTGCTTTGTTTTTTGAGACAGGGTATCATTATGTAACCCAAGTTGGCTTCAAACTCACAGAGATCCTCCTGCCTCAGTCTCCCGAGTGCTGAGATAACAGGTGTGCACCACCATGGTCAGCCTTGGGTGTTACTTTGAAGTTTATTGATCTTTAACATCACAACAGCCCTGAAGGTCTGCATGTGTTGTCTCCATTGCAAGGGGAGAAAATGAAAATTCAAGCTAGTTGCACAACTTGGACCCAGGGCTGTCAACATGCAAGACTTGTATGAGATTATGCAAAATCATAACACCACTGGTGTTTCTTGTCTAGCAACTCAATCAGAAACTCCAGAAGTCAAGTCCTGTGAAGAATGTCTTTTAAAACTTCACTTTAATGACTGATTTTTTTCTGATCAGCCAGATTGAAAATAACTTTTATTTTTAAATGTCAGATTCAAATCCCTGTTAACTTCCAAAAAGTCTTTAAAACAGATAAATTAAATTCAATAAGAAATGGATGACTTTGTGTAAATTTGAATAAAAGTTTATGTATGAAAATAGATTGATAAGTCATTGACTAGTGTCTTTGTTACTTTTCACTCCTTGCCGAGACTCAGTACCTGACACCCAAAATTAGGGAAGGAAAGGTTTATTTCTTACAGTTCTTGGGGGTTTCTGTCCATACTCAGTTGGCTCCAAGGCAGTGTGGTGTCATGGGCCGCCATTCATGGAGGCCACCAAGCAGCAAGGCACAAGGCATGGGAACCCGGCAAGAGAGAAAGAGAGAGATGCGCATTCCTCCTGCCCTTACTCTGTATGTCGGCTCCACCCCTGGGCGGGTGCAGCACTCACACCACCAATCCCAACGCTAGACAACAAACCAATCACGATCACCAAACTCAGCCCCATCCAAATTACAAGAGGCCTTGGGGGGACACAAGATCCAACCAATACAACTAGGAAAGGTATTTTCAATGTGTACCTTGAATGAAGTAAACCAGAATATTTAATAAGCTACTGGGAATCAAAAAGAAAAACATTGGGGGAAAAATGGCATGGGAGTAGGGAGGGGTTCACAGAAGAAACCTGAATGGTCAGCATGTGGTGCCTGTCTGTAGACCCAGCATTCTAAGAGGCTGAGTCAGGAGGATTGCAAATTTGAGCCCGCTTGGCAACTTAGTGATTTACCAAGGCATTGTCCTCAAAATGAAAAATTAAAAAGGGCATGGGATAGAACTCAGTACAAAGATCCTTATAATGCGATCCATGGTACTGCAAAATACATCAATTCAATTTTTTAAAAATGTGTTTAACATTGCTAGTTATGAGGCAAAAACAAATTAAACAAAAACATGAACTAGAATTCTCATGCATCTGACTTGCCACACTTAAAAAGTCTGATTAACACGAAGCATTGATAAAGCAGTGAGGAAACAGGGATACTTGCAAACTGCTAGTGGGTGTGCAGATTGCTACAGCCTCTCTGGAGAGTCTTTTGCACTGATAGCCTTGATCTGTTCCTACCCCAAGACCCAGCAATCCAATCTCACTTGACTTGAACTTCCCAACCTACAGGTGGCTGAGCAGATGAGACACGGATTGCCTCAGTGGCCCCAAGCCTAGATGCTCCAGCCTCCAGGCCTTTTGTCTCCGGCCACAAACAGCCTCTTTGGTACAGCGATCCTTCTACTAGTTCTTCTGTGAGCTCAGCAGGAAGACGATTGGGAGACGCTGAGCTGAGCCACCCCAACTCCTGGCTGCAGTTTGAGTAAAGGTCCTCCAGAGGCCCTCATGCCAAAGATGCAGTCTTCAGCCAGCGGCGCTGTTGAGAAGTGGGGTTTTAGTTGCTGAAGTTCTGTGGCACCAAACTGAAACTAAGTTATCTGACCTTCTAAGAAGCCAAGAGAGAGACAGTGGCCAAATTTCCCAAACAGGCTGATTTTAATCTGTGTGATAATGAAATTTCCTCTCTTTTAATTTTTGCCCCACCCAAAAGTAACCCAAATTAACCAGTTAGTTTCCTATTTTTCTCTCTCCTTATCACCCTCTCTCACAAGGAAAATTCTCTGAAATGACCAATCCACTTTTTGGTCTTTGTTTCTGCTTGCTTCAGTTCTTTTCTGGATATAATGACAGCCACCTCTCCTCAGCCCATGGGAACATTATTCTCTTTTATGCTGCTTCCAGGAGCATAACCTGTAATCCCTGAACTCTGAAAGGCTAAGGCAGGAGTAGTTCAAACCCAGCCTGGACAATTTAGTGACCTAATGAGAACTATCTCTCTCTCTCTCTCTCTCTTTTTTTTTTTTTTTTTTTTTTTGTACCAGGGATTGAATTCATGACCTCGGGCTTACCAGGTAAGCACTTGAGCCACTGAGCTAAATTCCAGCCGCAATGAGAACTATCTCAACAAAACATAGCAAAACACACACACACACACACACACACACAGAGCCAGGAGTGGCAGTATATGCCTGTATTCCCAGCACTCAGGAGGCTGAGGCAGGAGGATTGCTGCTTGTTCAAGGTCAGCCTGGGCTACAAAGTGAGTTCAAGTCCAGCCTGAACTACATAATGAAACCCTGTCTCAAAGAAAAAAAAAAAATAATATTAAATAGAGCCGGTCTCCAACAACATAAACACACACACACGTACACATACACACACAGAAAAGAGTACAGTCTCTTACTGAGTAGAGTACTCACAGTTTAGCCTCTGGGGCAGTGAGATGGTCCTATGTGGGAATTTTCTGCACTGTCTCTCATCCTTGTGCTACCTGATTGCAGAGTTCTGAGAACAAGGCCCACCCTCCATCTCCCGTACTCCTGCCCCTGTGTCAAGCAGATTCATAGTCAGTACTGCTGACATCAGTAAATGAAATGAATGAAAAGATCTGTGGGCGTGTAACAAGGGCTGAGAGGCCAGGCCTGCAGATACCCGTAGGGAACTGAAAGCAGGATGAGCTGGCATCTGTCTCCTTTCTTCCCTCAAAGCCTTGGGTCAGGTCCCTGATCAGCTGTGCACATGGGCATGCTGAGCACATGAGAAGCTTCTGCCTAGTAGCAAGTGATATAAGGTTTCCTAGCCCTAACTTTCCCCAGCCTACCCGCCCTCCTCCTGTAAGACGGAGCACACTGAGATAGCAGTAACTAGTTCTCAGGCTTTGCAGGGACACCTAATTATCAGCTTGGCTTTTACAACATCTGGTTCCAGAGCCCCTGGAGTGACGCCCAGAAGGCTGCAGTTCCCTTGGATTCCAGGAAAAGCTGAGCCTCACTGCAGGCCACCTCAGAGGAGATCTCAGCCCTAAGCAGGAGCAGTCATCCCAGGGGAGCTGGGTTGCCCTTCAGTCCATAGGACTCCCCGGCAGTAACCTCCCAGACCTGTCCTGGGATGATGATGAGCTGGAGCACTGTCAGCATGATTACCTACCCTGCCAGCTGGCAAAACCCCGGCTATGCAAATCCCCTGCCCTTACCCTTGCTCCTCTTTTCTGTAAAATCCCAAAGTTTCCATTAGCCACTCAAAAACAGATCTTGAACTTTTTTTTTCTTTTTTCTTTTTCGTACCAGGGATCAAACTCATCCTTGCACTTGCCAGGCAGGCGCTTATGCCGCTGAGCTAAACCCCCAGCCCAGGTCTCCCTGTGTAGTTCAGGATGGCCTTTGATCTCACTATGTAGCCCAGGCTGGTCTCAAACTTGCTGAAATCCTCCTGCCTTAGCTTTCTGAGTATTGGGATTACGGGCAAGATCCACCATTCTCATTTAGATCTTGAGCCTCTTTATCTGTTATCTCATAGCATGGCCCATGCTGTTTAGACCTACTGTATTAGTTATTTTTCTGTTCTAGGACAAAATATTTGATGGATCCAATTTAAAAAAGAGAAGACTTATTTTGACTCACAGCTCCTGGGGTTTCAGTTCATGGCGAGCTGGCTCCAAGGCAGAAACCTCTTGGTCGAAGGCATGGTAGTTGAAAGCTGCTCACCTCTCAGCAACCAGGAAGCAGAGCACAGGGGAAGAGCCACGGAGGAAGAAGCCAGGTAGCAGACACAGTCCCCAAGTCACACTTGTATGGTCATCCCAGACACATGCACAGATGTGCTTTACTAATTTCCTAGGTGTGTCTCAAGCCATTCAAGTTGAGAGTTCAGATTAACCATCGTATCTCTTGCCCCGCATGCACTTCATCACTGCTCATCTCCCTGACTGGCATTTTGGGATAGGTGGACCAAGGCTGGTTTGCTGGGACTCCTAGAGCTGAGACTTCTGCCCTAAAACTCCGGTAACAGGTACTCAGGTGGGAGAGTCAAGGGCTGAACATTCATTGACTGGATGACCAAACTGGACTGTGTGAGGAAGGAATGAATGGAGGAGGAAGCAATGAATGGGGATGGACATAGCAGGTGTAAGGGTGTGGCAGGCACACGGGAGAGGCCCTGCCAGTATGGGGTTGATACTGAAATACCCTCCTCTGCTGTCATTGCTCTTCCAGTCTGCTCATCTAGACAGATAAAGGTCAACAACTGGCTCTCTATCAACACGCACAGGGTTTAGGCAGGAGGTAGGAGAAGCAATGGCTCTATCCATAGCACCCATTCGAACTGGGTGTGGTGGCACAGCCCCTGGGAGACCGAGGCAAAAGAATGGAAAACTCGAGCTTGGCTTGGGCAATTTAGCTACTCAGTGAAAACCCGTCTCATAAATAAAAACTGAAGAACAGGCTGAGGGTATATAGCTCACTGTGAAAGTCTCAGGTTTAATCTCAAGGACAAACAAAACAAAACAAAGGCAGCACCCATGCAGAGACTGCTTCCCCAAGTCGGTCTTGTGCGAGGCTTTGCTGACTGCAGGGTTGGGACTGTCACTTGGCGGAGGGCACTGAGGTCCTCGCCAGCGCTGCGACGGGCCCAGGATCACACAGGAGCCCCTAGGCAGAGCTGGCAGTCAGACCCAGGCTGGTTTGATCCCAAACCAGGACTCCTCCACCAGTTCCTCAAGCATGGATCCTTACATTTCTACCAGCTTCACTCACCATCTGAATTATTATTTACAAAATGCTTACATTTTGTTTTTTTAACTGACATCCTTTTATCACCAAGCGAATTTACTTTAAAGGACAACTGACCTTCAATCATCTGTCAGTAAAATGCAAGAAATATTTTTAAATGCTAAGTGAATAAAGTATAACTTGTCAATAATAAAAAAAATAGGGAAACTGTATTCCTACAAGAAATGAACGCAAGTGTCCCTTGCCACGAAACAAAGATAATTTTGAAAATAGCGACAAAGGAAATAAACTACTGTTACAGTTTTGGCCAGATGCTATTAGCTGCTGAGGCCCATTTTCTTTTCATTCAAAATGGAAATTAGCAAGGCTTGGAGATCTGTTAAAGATAAAGGAGCAAAAGCCGGGCGTGGTGGTGCACACCTTTAATCCCAGCACGAGGCTGAGGTAGGAGGAGTGTTGTGAGTTCGAGGCTGGCTTGGGCTACAATGCGAGCACAAGGCTGGCCTGAGCTACATGGTGCGACCCTGCCTCGCAAAAACCAGGGATGGGAGTTTGGCTCAGTGGCATTCTTATGTCTCGCACCTGTCTGGCAGGTGCAAGGCTGTGAGTTCAATCCCTGGTGCCGCAAAAAAAAAAAAAAAAAGAGATAAAGGAGCGGGCTGGGGTTGCACTCAGTGGTAGAGCCTGCGCCCAACACCTGACAGGCCCTGGGCTCTATTCCTAGCACCAGAAAATTAAAAAAACAAAAAAACAAAAAACACAGATATAGTAGATTCCGAGATTCTCTTTTAGAACTAATGAAGGCTCACAAGATAGTGGTCAGAACAACTGTCTCATGATTTGACTCAGGGCTACTTTATCCCATGCCTCTGCTCCCCAGCTGTGCTTCTCTCGCTCCTCTGAGCACCCATTCCCAGGCCCTGCTGGCAACCTCGCCAGCCACAGGAAGCCTCAGCAACCTCCTCAGCCTTACACCTTGAAGAGCTCCACTTCTGAGCAGCAAAAGCTCATGTTATGGAAAATTCTAGGGGGAGTTTAGGAAGCCAGAAATGCAACTCCTTGAGCTGACATTTGATCTAGTGCCCAGGAAAGGTCAAAGGATCAGCAGCTTCAGACAACGGAAACTCTTTCTAGGGACACATTAAAGTCATCAGGCAGGGGTCCGGGATGTAGCTCAGTGGCACAGCGCCTGCCTAGCAAGCATGAGGTCATGAGGTGAATTCCCAGTACCAAATAAATAAATAAGTCTTCGTGTGGGGGGCTATGCCTTCATGGTAAGCCACCTGCTTAGCATGCAAGGGTTCCATCTGCAGAACTGCCCCAAAATAAATACATAAATAAAAAAAAAGTCATAATGCAGGGCTCTGAGAATATCAATAAAGCTTACTGGAGGAAATAGTCATACTAATGGCACAGAATGGACACTGGCAATTGTGAGGAAGCAACATGGAGAAAAAGAGCCTTTTAAAAATTATTATTATTATTATTATTATTATTTTACTGTAATGGAGCTTAAGCTAGGGGTGGTCTACCACTAAAGTATATCCTTGAATTTTTTTATTTTTTATTTTGAGACAAGGTCAAACTAAGTTGCCTGGGCTGGCCTATGAATTTGTGATCTTCCTGCCTCAGCCTCCTGAATAGTTTGAGGTGTATTCAACATTACACGCAGCGTTTCCGAACTCCTTAGTGCTGAATTGAACCCAGGGCCTCACACCTGCTAGCCAAGCACTGTGTCACTGAGCTACACTCCCACCCCTAGGATAGAGCCAACTTAAGATCACACGTTCAGTAGCTCTGTCTCCCACCCTGAGTCTTGCTCCACAGACCTAGAAAAAAGTCAAGGTGTGTGACATGCAAGGAGGAAGTGAAGACAACTCTGACGGTACAGAAACCAAGTGCAGGGAGCGACAAGCTGAGCAAGTGGCAGGCTTTCTCGTGCAGTCTTAAATTACAGCGCCTGGTCTTGAAATTGAAACGGGAGGATCAGATGCAATTGGTGTAATCGATGCGAGATGGCCTGGGGTGGAAACCAGGTGAGATCTTGCAGCAGCTCAGAATTGGCACAGAGCTTAGGTGGATGAGAGGAAAGGATGCCAGAGCAGCTTTGGGAAAGAGAAGGGGATTTGAAGTGAAACTGAAGGGCGAACAGATTGTCTGTCGGGGAGCTTTTCTCCTGCGAGGCGTCCTTAGTCATTTTAGCATGGGCGTGTCTTTGGTAAGAGCTGGAATATGGAGGCTGGAGGGCTCTCCATCAGTGTCTATCAAAATGCAACTATTGAAACGACGTTCAGACATCAGCCTTGGCGCTGGGCCCTGGGCAGCTGTAGGTGATGTGACACTTTTGTGCCTGCTCTCAGAGGCTCATGGTCTTGGTGGAGAGATGCTAGTAGTGACAAATAAATGGACACAGAACATGGCGTAATAGTTAAGACCATGGGTTGGTATCAAGTAGACCTGCCTGAACTGATTCCTGTTCTACTTCCTTCTAGTTCTGCAAGTGCCTTTACTTTTGCCCATCTCACATGCTCAACTATAAAATGGGGACAACAACAGTAACTATTTCACAGGGTTGTCCGCCAGGGTTAAGTGGACTAATCCAGGTGGAGCACCAGCACAGGACCTGGGATACCGTATGTGTTCCCTAACTCAAAACTGTATCATCAACAAAGTACAAGGTGAAGCATCACAGAAGGAAAGTAACTAATGGGTGGATGAGGGGTTTCCTGGAAGGGATGGTGTTTTCCAAATTAAGCCTAAAAGAATTGGGGGACTCAGAGCTTTGGCACTGAGGTACATTCTCCTGTTTGTTTTCACTTTTTACTTTCGAGACAGGGTCTGGGCAACTTAACAGCTTAGTAAGACACTGTCAAAATACAAAAACAAAAAGAGAACTGGAAAAGTAGCTTAGCATGAAGGCCCTGGGCTCAATCCCCAGTACTGGTAAAAAAAATTTTTTTTTATAAAGTTCTGTTTTAACTTTGACGAGGAAAGTAATTTAAGTAATCAGAAGCATCATGATGAAAATCAGTTGCTTCTTGGGCTATGCTATTTCCTTATTCCTGCTCAAGTTACCTCATAAAAAACTGAGGAGGAAAGCCCCAGTATCAGGGGTCCCAACAGACCAGGCTCGGACACCTGTCCCAAAATGTCAGTCAAGGAACTGAGAGGCAGTTGAAGGACAGGACGGCCACTTGAATCAGAGTGGCTGTGCTGGGAAGCACAGATAAAGAGGTTCAACATCTGTCTTTAAGGGGCTGACAGAAGCTTTGAGATTGCATAGAAAAGGGAGACAAAGGCAAGGGCTGGGGGTTTGCATGGCTGGCAGCATAGGCAGTCTTGGTTAAGCCAGGGTCTCTGTGATATCTCAGAACTGGTTCTGGAGGTGGTCCTTATTTATGATTTGGGGGTGGAGGCAACCCCACTCCCATGAGATGATTGCTCCTGCTAGGGGGAGTGACCTCATCTTGGGTGGTCTGCAAGGTTCTGCTTTTCTTGGAATCTGAGGTGACTGCAGAGTTAGGACAATGACTGGAGAATTTCAGGCCTCACTCCAGGGATTCTGGAAATGGATTTCTGAAAGCTGGCAATTGAATGTCAGTGCAAATCCTGCAAAGTAGTTGCTCTCATGTTGGTCTTCTTAGCCTCAGAAGGGTATGAGATAATTTAGGTAAATTTAGGCTAGAAAACTTTGGATTACAATTTGCAGAGATACTCCTTAAGTGATCAATAATCAAAATTAGCCCCATTTTCCTTCAGAGTTGGAATTGTTTGCTGTTTCTTTAATTCATACTTGGTTTCCAGTGTTAGGGGTTGACGTGTGTATAAAGTTGTATATTTCTAAGACAGCACTCTTTCCTAGAATTTTCTGCAGTGATGGAAGTGTTCCTTATTTATGCTGTGGCTATGAAGTGCATGAAATGTGGCTAGAGACTCAGGAATTGAATATTTTTATTGAATAAATTTAAATTAATTTAAATATTCATATGTGGTTACTATGTTAGGGAGGTTCTAAAAACTAGACTCCTGCTGAGTACTGGGAGTGTAGAAGAGTCCCCCCAGATTCAAATTGCTGAGGAAAGAGGTGGAAGTAGAGGCAGAATCTCTTGCATTATTTTATTTTATTTTTATTAATTTAATTTTTAAAATTTATTTTGTTTTTTTGAGACAAAGTCTCACTATGTGGCTCAGACTGGTCTTGAACTCACTATGTAGCCCAGGGTGGTGAATTTACAGCAATCCTCCTGCCTCAGTCTTCTGAGTGCTGGGATTATAGGCATGTTCCACCACTTCTGGCCTATTTGAAATTCGTATGTGTGCATGGTTCTGGGGACTGAACAAACTCACCACCTCACACTGAGCTACAGTGCCAGCTCTTTTTAAAATTTTACTTTGGAACAAGTCCTGCTAAATTTGTCTAGAGTGGCATTGAACTTGTGATCTTCCTGCCTCACCCCTCCTGAGTAGGTCAGATGATGGGTGTGTGTCAAGGCACTTGGTTTTTGTTTTGTTTTGTTTTGGAGATGGATACAGGGAATTGAACTCAGTTGCTGTGCCAGTGAGCTAAATCTCCAGCCCTGTGCTTGGTTTCAGTTATTCTGCTTCTGTCTCTCTCCATCTCTCCCATCCACACATACATAGTTAGGTTTACCAAGTTAATACAGTATATGTATAATATGACTGTACATAGCTTATTAAAGCATCCCCTCATGATCTGGTTTTTCTGTGACTTACACAAAATTTTAAAACCCCACAGAAAATAGAGAGAAACATTTGTAAAACATATCTGATAAGGAATTGCCACTGAGAATATATTTAAAAATTTCTCTAACTCGACAACAAAAAACAACTCAATTTGAATGTAAGCAACAGACTTGAATAGACATTTCTCCACAGAAGGTGGGCAAGTGGTCGGTAAACACATGAAAAGATACATGCTCACCATCATGACCATTAGGAAAATGCAAATTAGAACCATGATGAGATTCTACCTCTCATCTGTTTGGATGGCTACTGTAGATAAAGCAAATTGTAAGTGTCTGTGAGGGTCTGAAGGTGTTGGAACTCTTATACACTGTGGATGAGAATGTAAAATCATGCAATTACTATGGAAAAGGTACCAAGAGTCCTCAAAAGACTAAAAACAAAGCAGGGCACAGTGATGCGTGTGTATAATCAAGCTCCTTGAGAGGCTGAGGCTGGAGGATCCTGAGTTTAAACTCAGTCTGAGAAACACAGTAAGACACCACCTTAATTAATTAAAGTTAAAAGTAGAACTATGATATGGCCCAGCAATTCTACTTCTGTGTACCTAGCCAAAGAATTCTAAGCAGTGACTTGCACAGATATTTATTCACGAAGGGTTATTCACAAGAGTCAAAAGGCGAAACAACCTAAGTGTCGATGGGCAGAAGAATGGATTAACAACATGTGTGAGACAGGTGTGATGGCGCATGCTGGTAATCTCAGGGCTCTTGGAGACTGAGACAGGAGGATTGGAATTGCCAGCTCCTTAATTTAACAGCTCACAGAGAGCCTGACTCAAAATTAAAAATTAAAAATTAAAACAGAAAAGTGCTAGGGATGTAGGTCAGTGTAAACATGCTGGGTTCATTCTGCTGTACCATAAAACAACAACAACAACAACAATAACACATTATTCAGCCTTAGAAAGGAAAGAAATTCTGGACCACGCCACAACATGGATGAACCTGGAAGACATTCTACTAAGTGAAATATGGCAGGCATAAAAAGTTGACTATTATATGATTCCCCTTCTGTGTTATATTTGTTTTGTTTTATTTTAAAGAAAATAAAACCAAACAAACAAAACAGAACAAAGCAGATCAGAACATAACAATTCAAGTAACACAGGGTTTCAAAACAAGACAACAGGAAACCAACAGTGGCTACCCATGTCTCCTGTTTTCTTCAAAACAGTTGTCCATACCTTCACACACAATAAATTAAAGCAAAACAAAACAGTATAGTTGGGTGTGGTGGTGTGCGCCTTTAATACCAGCACTTGAGAGTCTGAGGTAGGAGGAGCGCTGTGAGTTCAAGGCCAGCTTGGGCTACAAGGCAAGCGCAAGGCCGGCCTGAGCTACATAGTGCGACCCTGCCTCAAAAAACTAGGGCTGGGAGTTTGGCTCAGTGGCTTAAGCACCTATCTGGCAGGCACCAGGTTGTGAGTTGGATCCCTGGTCAGTATAAAATCAATCAAAACAAAAGGATGAGGGCCTGCTGGGCCTTCAAAACCAGACGACAGGAAATCAATAATGGTACTATAATGTCTCTTGTTTTCTTCAAAAATACTGTCCATACCTTCATACATATTGAAATCAAATAATAGAAAACAGACTAAAACCAATCAAAACAAAGAATAAAAGCATTATTGGGCTTCAAAACAAGATGACAGGAAATCAGTAATGGCTATCATAATGTCTCAGTTTCTTCAATGTAGCTATTCTTATCATCATACATAGTAAGATCAATTCTTGTAAGCTCTCTAGAAGAAGCTTTAGGCATATATAAGCCTATACATGTACATCTATCCTTTCTGTATTAGAGGGAAAAATGAAACAAAACAAAAGGCAAGAAAAACAAAAAACAAGAGTCAAATAAATAACAACAACAAACAGCCCAAAACAATAACAATATAGGTTTTCAAAACAAGGTGTTAGGAACATAACAAAGTTTGTTGTTTTGCATAGCTATCTTCAAAAGTGTTACTCAAATTACCAGATATAGACAAGCATGTTCTATGGGCTAGTATATGGTCTATTTTAGAGAATGCCCCATGTGAAGCTGAGAAGAATGTATATTCTGATGTTGGGTGGAACACTCTGTACACGTCTAAGTCCATCTGTTCACAAGTTTGATTCAGTTGTTTTATTTCTTCGCTGATTTTCTGCCTAGTTGAACGGTCCCTTTGTGTCAATGGGGTGTTAAGTTCTCCCATTATAATTTTGTTATTGCTTATTTGATTTTTCATTTCTATTGCTACTTGTTTTATGTAGCTGGGTACTTCCATATTTGGTGCATATATATTTAAGATTGTTATCTCTTCCTCTTGAAGTTTTCCCCTAACCAGTATGTAGTGACCTTCTTTATCTCTTTTGATCATTCTTGGTTTGAAGTTCACATCGTCTGCAAACAGAATAGCTACTCCTGCTTTTTTTTTTTTTTGGATTCCTGTTGCCTGAAGTATTGTTTTCCATTCCTTGACTTTCAGCCTATGAATTTCCTTTTGGGTTAGATGAATTTCTTGTATACAGCATATGTTTGGATGCTGTTTCTTGACCCATTCTGCCAGTCTGTTTCTTTTGATTGGTGAATTGAGGCCATTTACATTAATGGCTACAAGTGACATATATTGGCTTATTTTTGTTGTATTATCTTTCTGCTGTTGGTTCTTTACCTTTCTCTTCTGTTTAATTGTTTGCCCTGCTTGGTGTTTTTTTTTTTTTTTGTTTTGTTTTGTTTGTTTTTCTGTTGGTGTTCTTGAAGTTGTAGTTATTTTTCTGTCTATCTAGAATATCTTTCAGTATTCTTTACAGGATTGGTTTGGTGGTCATGAAGTTCTTCAGCTGTTCTTTATTATGGAAGTATCTTATTTCTCCATCAATTTTGAAGGATAGTTTTGCAGGGTACATCAATCTGGGTTGGAAATTATTTTCCTTTAGGATTTGAAATATTTCACTCCATGTTCTTCTTGACTTCATTGTTCGTATTGAGAAGTCTGCTGTGATTCTGATGGGCTTTCCTTTGTGGGTGATTTGTTTCTTTTCTCTAACAACTTTTAGTATTCTGTTCTTACATTGAATTTCTGGGATGTTAATTATTATATGTCTGGGTGTAGATTTTATTTTGGTTATGGCTAGTTGGAGTTTTATGTGCTTCACTTATCTGTATATCAGTTTCCTTTCCCATGTTTGGAAAATTTTTAACTATTACTTCTGTAAATAGCCTTTTGATATCATTAGTGTTGTCACCTTCTTTTTCATTTATACCTATTATTCTTATTTTGTTTTTCTTTGCATCATCTTATAATTGTTGAATTGCTATTTCCTGATTCCTTGTTATTTCTAAAAGATCTTTTCTTTCCTGTTCACTAGTTGCAATCTTGTCTTCTAGGTCTGAAACTCTATCTTCACATTCACTGAGGCGGTTTTGCCCACTTTTGATGAAATTTTTGATTTCCTGGATATCTCTTTGAATTTGTTTCATGCATTTTGTTGTTTCTTATATTGTTCATTCAAGGTTTCCATTGTTCTGCTGTGTTCCTCTATTTTTTTAGCTATGTCTTCTTTAGATGTGTTCAGCATTCGTTTCATTATGTTTATCATTTCTTCTTTTACCTGGGAGATTATTTCTGATCTGAGTTCCTTTATAGCTTCATGGAGTTGTTTCTTTGCTTCAGGTGCTGTCATTTCAGGAGTTTCAGGTTTATGGTTTACATTTTCTTCTTTGTCCACGTCTCTTAGACTTGTTTGGGATGGGCTGGAGGTTTGAGATCGCATTTTGCTCTTTTGTTTTGTTATTTTCCTGTATTCCCCTGGGGCAGCTGAATGCAAAGTCTCAGTTGTTTCTTGGGTTGAGGATTGCTGTCTGTACTGCAGGAAGTTTCCCCAGTTGAGTGGGCGGTATAGGCAGGTCTTACCAGGTCCCTAGTGGCACTCAAAGGCTCCCCAAATTGGGGGAGTATGCTGGGTGGACCTTTAGCACAGCCCGTGTGGCTCACTGAAGCTCCCCAGCTGCTTGAGGTCTCTGGGCAGGGCCCTACCAGGTTCTGAGAGGTGTACCAAGGCTGAATGATAGGTGAAATGCACTGGGCAAGCCTTCAGCTCATGTCACATGGTGCCCCAAAGCTAGTAAACTGCTTGGGGTCTCTGGGTGCGGCCCTACCAGGTTCTACACAACATAAAAAGGTTGTACAGCTAGGTAGAGTTTGCTGTGGAGTCCTTCAGCTTGTGCCACTCAGCACAGTGGCTTCCTGGCGACCTGGTGGACAATGGGTGGGGCCCAACCAGGACCCGAGCCACGAGGCAAAGGTCCCATTTTGGGACACTGGATGGGGCCCTACCAGGTTCTGGGCAAGTTCCCGTGATTCTGAGCAAGTTCCTGCAGTTCTGAGCAAGGTCCCGGCTGCCACACAGATAGTTAGCATTCACTGTGGAGGCCTTCAGCTCACGCCACTCAGCAAACTACGGCTCCCTGGCGACCTCTGTGCTATATTTGAAATGACTAAATTCATAGAGACAAAATGTAGAATGGTGGTCACTATGTGTTACAATTTAGAACTAGATGTCCTTCAAAGCCAGAGCATAATGGCACATGCCCATAATTTCAGCACTTGGGAGGCTGAGGCAGGAGGACTGGTGTGAGTACAAGGCTAGCCTAGGCTACATAGTGAGACCCTGTCTCAAAAGAAAGAAAGAAAGAATGAAAGATGAAAGAAGAAGAAAGAGAAAGAAAGAAAGAAGAAAGAAAGAAAGAAAGAAAGAAAGAAAGAAAGAAAGAAAGAAAGAGAGCCTCATGATTTCAGTGGTTGGTATTTTGATTACAAGGGAGCTACAGCTGACTTGATGTTGGGAAGTGGGGCCTGGGGGAAGAAGTGGGTCCCCTGGGGAGCCTTGGAAAGGCCCATCTCTCTTGCTGGCTCTTCTCCCTCCTGTCTCTGTTTCCCTGCTGCCATGAGGTTGCAGCTTCCCTCTGCCAGACCCTCCCACTGTGACTTCCTCCAGCAGCCGACTGTGGACTGAACACACGAGCTAGCATCCAGAATCGACCTCCCCTCCCTTAAGTGTGGGTGTCAGGTATTTTGTCCCAGTGACAAGGAAAGTGACTGAGACACCAGGGGTTACGGAAGGGAACGAGAGATATGGTTCAAGAGTACAAGGTTTCAACTGAGGATAATGAAGCAGTGCTAAATACGGAGAGGGGAGTGATGGTGCATAGCAGTTCATTCCCCTGAACCATTCATTCAAAAAGGGTAAATTTTATTTGCCTTTCTGACAAAAAATTTTTTTGGTTTTGTATTTTGAGAAAGGGTTTCACTATCTAGTTCAGGCTGGTCTTGAACGCACTATGTAGCCCAAGTTGGCCTGTAACTAATAGTCATCCTCTTGCCTCAGCCTCCAGAGTGCTGAGATTACAGACATGCACCACTGTGCCTGGCTAATAAATTTTTTTAAAAGAAGACAGGAAAATTTTTAACACTGCTCCCCTTTTTTTTGCAATAATGGGGATTAAATGCAGTACTACTTCCTGAAAATAACATTACTTAGGGTGGCTCTTGCTGACACTGTTTATATACAGCCTCCTACATAAATAATGGAGAAGTCTTGAGGTGCAGCTCACAATTACAATGTATTCACCTTACAAATACTTTGACAAATCAAATCATTCTTTGTGGCAATAACCTCAGTTGTCATTGTTATTATTCAGCTCTGCTGTTAGGCTGAAATTGTGAGCTGTGTATAGTCCTGTGCTACCCTCTGATTTTGACAGATTTATTTTCTGAGTTGATCAGTTTCATAAAGTTCTAGTATACTTTTTACAAAAAGTATTTCAGTACATAGTAAGAAAAAAAATGAGGTTGTACTGAGAAAGTCAAGGAACTCTAATAGATAGAGGAGGTTGCAAAGTTAACAGCAAGCTGGAAAGTGTCCAGCTTACACCTTTTTTGAATGAATGCTACCTTTATACTTGCTGAGAGAGTATATTCTAGAAAATCTACTGAAAATTATAGTGCATTTTTAATTCCAGTGCTTGTGAGTTCATTGCTGGTACACAGAAAAAGCTTTTTAAAAAATACGCTTTTTTGTACATGAATAGATAAACAACTTGTGATCTATTCTGTATTAGTCACTTTTCCATTGGCAGGACAAGATACCTAACACCCACAATTTAAAGAAGGGGTTTTTAGTGCCACATGCGGGCTGCTGCTGGAGTGTGGACAGACACACCCAAGCCTCTGTCTGTGAGTCAGCGCCATTCTAGGACTGTGGAGGGAGAGAACCAGACCTCACCAGGAAGTGATCCCGGCAGGGAAACCATATCATTTTCATTGTTTTGTTGGGTTGGGTCTTATTCTCTTTTGTTTTGTTTGATCATGTTAAATCTGATGGCATGAACAGCTATTTGAAAGATAACAAGACATGTTATGGTAGCCATTTTGGATTTACTATTGGCTTGTTTTGAAGTCCTTTATTGCATTCATTGTTTTGTTTTTATCGTTTTATTCTATTTTGTTCTGTTTGATTTTCACTATGTCTGAAGGTATCTGTAGCTATTCTGAAGACAACAAAAGGCATTATAGTAACTACTGTTGGTTTCATAAGGTTTTGAAGTCCTGTATCACTTACACTGGTTTATTTTGATTGGCTTTATTCCTTTTGATTTTCCTTGGTTTTATCCTCTTTAAAATAAAAAAAATTAAACAAGGGTTTTTTTGACTCACAGTTTTCAGTGGGTTCAGTCCGTGGTCAACTGGCTCCAAGGCAGAAATGACATGGAGAAAGGTCTGGCAGAGTCACCCAGGAGGCAGAGAGAGGGGAAGAGCTAGAGCAAAATTATACCCTTCCAGGTCAGGATCCAGTGTCCTGCCCTGTCTGACCAGACCTCACCTCTGAACATCAAACTTTTGGTGGGAACCTTTATATTTAAATTATAACATTTAGTGCAGTGGATTTATTTTGTTTTGTTTTGTTTTGTTTTGCAGTGCTTGGGATTAAACCTCACTTGAGCATCTTGTTAGTGTGCTATTGGCCATCCATATTACATCCTTTGGAAAAATGAGTATTTATTTATTTATTTATTTTGGCACCAAGGATCGAACTCACAACCTCATGCCTGCCAGGCAGGCACTCAAGTCACTGAGCCAAACTCCCAGCCCTAGTTTTTTGAAGTAGGGTCACACTATGTAGCTCAGGCCAGTCTCGCACTCATGTTGTAGCTCAAGTCGGCCTCAAACACACAATGCTCCATCTACCTCAGCCTCCCAAGTGCTGGGATTAAAGGTGTGTGCCACCACAACCAGCTTAAAAATGAGTATTTAAATCCTTCTCGTAAACCCCATTTTCCTCCCCCAAACTTCTTTTTCTGGGTACTGAGTGTTGAGCCGAGCTAAGATACATCCTCGATATTCCCCTATTCTTTTTCTTTTCTGCAGTACCGGGGATAGAAAACAGGGCCTTAGCCCCTGACCCACTTGCTACACCTGCCCCCACTCTCTTTTAGGTGAGTCTTGCTAAGTGACTAAATTGCTCACCCTCCTGAGTAGCTGAGATTACAGATGTGTGCCACCATGCCCAACTCCTCCAAACTTTTTTATGTGTCAAGTCATCTAATTTTGTATCATCTCTTTTTGTAATACCTACATAGCATTCCATTGTTCAGATGTTTTACATTTTATTAAGCCAATTTCATATGGTAGGACTTTTTTACTATTTTAACAACATGATAATGAACATTCTTTTTCTTAATATATGCATGTATTTTAATTTATACATTGTAATTTTACATAACTGTAGAGGACAGAGTGGCTTTTCAATACAATTATACAAGTTATAAAGACAAGATTAGGGTAAGTTGGCATATCTGTCTGCTGAGACATATATTATTTCTTCATGTTGGGACATTCAAAATTCTCTTTGTTAGCTATTTTGGAATATTTGATTAATTATTGTCAACAATAGGTGTCCTACGATGCTAGAGAACATTAGCTATTATTTCTCTTATCTCTGGATGAACATTCTTATGACTAAATCTTTGAAGATTTCCTTAACTCTGTAAAATAAATTCATGGATGTGAACTTCTGAATCAAAGAATCATCTTTTTTTCAAACCTTTTTTTCTTTTTTTTCTTTTCTTTTTTTTTTTCTTCCAGTACTCTGTATTAAACCAAGGGCCTTTATACTGGGCTACATCCCTAATCTTTTTTATTTTTTATTTTGAAACAGAGTCTTGTTTAGTTGCCCAGGCTGGGCTGGTACTTTCCATCATCCTGCCTCAGCCTCCTAGTTTTCAGAGCCTTTCAAGCCACAGTACTGAATGTCTCTGGGAGCAGCAGTGCTGCTTTCCTGGCTCCCTCACATTAAGAGTGGGTGGTGTAATAGTTTAGTGCTCAAAAACAATTTTATGCCTTACGCCCTACAAATAAAGGGACATCCTTTATCTTTTGGATTTAAATTGCCTTAGTCAGATTAGCCTGGCGGGTGGGTGCTACCCTTGTGACTGTTACCAAACACTGTTAATGTTACTCAGTGAATAACAGCCGCAAAATGAGACGGGGAGCAAGATCGCCTTCATTTCCAGCCAAGCGATTAGAGCCTGTTCATAACTGCCTGGTGGAACAGCTGGCTGATTTCCAATTAGCAAACCAGACAAATAGTACTCATCTGAAATCTTTGTTGGTTCATAATAAATTTAATGTTTTCATAATTTGATTTCTAACTGAACATAAATTTGAAGAACCCTAGCTTGCCTGCTAGTTTCTGACACTTCCTGGGACACGATTCACAGTATTGTTATTGAAGACTTGTTTCTGAAGATGCATCGGGTGTTTTTCTCCTCTGACGCATGGCCCTTCACAAGGAAGACTTGTGTAGACCTGGCAGTGACATCCCAATGAAAATGGCTCTTGCTTTTCTTATGTTGACATGACATTTATGTTATTCATTTGCATCGCTTGTCACTAATGGATGAAGCAGTTCTCAGAAGATGGCGTAACATAGTGGTCTAAACTCCTAGATTCAGACAGACTTGGTTCTACCATGTGCTAGTTGTTTGACTTTGGGCAAGCTGCCAAATCTTTGTGTCTGACGTTCTCATCTATAAAGAAGCATGATAATAATAACTTTCTCTTAAGGTTTTTATAAGGATTAAACAAATGTAAAAATGCTTAACAAGTCCCCACAAAGTTAGTCCCTCTGTAGATATCAGCTGTTAGATTTGTTGCCATTGTTATCATCATCATGGTCAGTGCCTTTGGGACCAGTGAGAACTGGCAGTAGAACATCTGAGAATGCAGCCCAGGCATGGTGGTGCACTTCTGTAATTCCAGTACTCTGGGAAGGAAGATCACAAATTTGGGCCCTGTGTAGGCAATTCAGCAGTTAGCAAGACTCTATCTTAAAAAAAAAAAAAAAAAAGTATTGAGGATGTAGCTCAATGCAAAGGAATTGAGTTCAATCCAAGAGAGAGACAGAGACAGAGACAGAGACAGAGACAGAGAGACAAAGAAAGAGAGAGAGAGGTTATGGATATATAGGACTATACCAAGAACTGTGTTTGTGATAAAACTTCTTGTTCTGCTAACTTTATTCTGGGTTCCAGTTTCCCTAAACCAGGGACAACTGAACCTCTGAACTTGTTTTGAACATATTCAGGACTTCTAATTCCTGCAGGGAATGTACCTTATCAACCCTTAGTCTCTATGTGGGTCAAGAGGAGAGCTCAATAGTTGACTTTAAATACACTCTGATGCATTCCCTGAGTAGACCCTCAATAAATACCTGTTGACTGTTGACCAAGAATTTAGCTGTTCATGGTTTGGAGCACCCAACTAGCATTTCACATATTCCTCTCCACTTTGATTGACTTCCTCCTTTTCTGAAAGTATTCTGACCAAGTTTTCTGGAGTGGTGGCCCTAGATGGTTCTCCTTTCCATGGATGATTGGACTGAGGTGATCTTTGGCTCAGAAATTGCCAGCAATTTGTCCCTGGAGCAATTCTTCTAGGGAAGAATTCTTCCTTGTCTCTGCCAGCTCTAGGGACAGCAGGCAGCCTTGCCATTCTTTGTTATCCCTGCCTCCATTGTCACAGGGCCTTCTCCCTTGTTTCTGCGTTCACATTTCCCCATCATTTGATTCCCCCCTATCCTGTGATAATGTGTAGTGATGTGTGTGTGCTGTTGTTTTGGGTGTAGATTGATAGAAACCGTGGAAAGAAGTGACAGTTCCAATCGGATTCAGAAAAATAATCTGTGGAGAGGACAGAGCCAGCGTCCATTGGTAGGAAGGAGTTGGTTGTGTCCAAGAAACAGCTAAGGAGAAAGTGCAGTTGGAATGGATTTCTACAGGAAGTTGAGTTAAAATCAGTTAATATCACGGTGCTCCACCCTTCTCTGATAAGGCAGATCCCTCCCTCTGCACCCCATTCTTCCATGGGGCAGTGAGAGCTCAGGGCTACCCAAGTGTTCAGGTTTTAAAGAAAGGTCAGAAATCTAGAGTGTAAAAGCATAAAGTCTCCCAATTTTTAAATGTAAATAAGAAATTCATTTTTGTTTTATTTTGTTTTGTTTTGTTTTTGAGAATGGTTTCACTGTGTAGTTCAGGCTGGCCTTGAATTCACTAAGTAGCCCAGACTGGCCTCAAACTCATAGTGATCCTCCTGCCTCAGCCTCCTGCGTACTGGTATTACAGGCATATGTCTCCATGCCCTGTTAATAATAAATTCACTTTAAGAAGGCTGTCCCACATGAGGTGTGGTCTTCAGTAGAGGAATGTGGCCAGAACCTGACAGGTGGGGAGCTGAGAATATTAATACCCAGTCTCTTTCCTCCTAGGCTCCTAGGTTTAGAACCCCCACCTATAAGGAAGAGGGCGAGGATCAGTCACTGTGAGTTAATCCATACTGGTCAGCCTCCTGACCCAGGAAGCAGGATAGCATACGTAGAGAGTGGAACTGAATGAGAAAAATAGAAAGTACTCAGCAACTCTAACTGTCCTCTGCTACAAGGTGAAAATTTCTAACAGTCCAAACAATGGAATGTATTATCTGGTACCTGAGAATGGTGTTTATAGACAACCTGGGGATGGCAGGATCAGACACCAACTGGGCAACTAGACTAGATGACCTTTAAAGGATTCTCAGAGAGTAAACAATTCCATGAGACCTGCTGCTGCTAGCTGCCCTTCTGCTGTATCTTGAGGTGGGACTAGGGTAATAATAAAAACAACAACCAACACCACTGTACTTGCTAACATGTAATGTAATGTGTGTCTCATGAGAGAGGGACACTGGTGGAAAGCCAAAGCCTGTCAGTCCTCCTCTCTGCTGATTTCTAAGTCTGCATGCAAGGAACTGTGTTCAGGCATTTGCCTGTATCATCTTGTATATTCTTCGGAATAACCCTCTGAAGTCGCTACTTTTACTGGTCCCACTTTACAGATGAGTAAACTGCAGTTTAGGAGTAGGTTCAGTAACTTGCTGGAGGTCACACTAATAGAGACTAGATAAACCAGGCATGGTGGTGCACACCTGTAATCCCAGCACTTAGGAGGCTGAGGTGGGAGGATCACGTGAGTTTGAGGCCAGCCTCTGGGCTACATAGCACCAGCCTGTAAAAAAAAAAAAAAAAAAAGAAAGAAAGAAAGACAGAGTTGGGATTTGAACCTAGGTGTCTGCAGTGGGTTGAGGAAGCCTGAAAGCCAGGAAACAGTACTGGTCTTGTGCTGTCAGAGTTGAGCGCAGAGTAGAGCCCTAGCAATAGCACTCTAATGGGACCCAGAGTTTGCTGGGCACCTCTCCATGGTGTGTGGCTGGCTTCCGGTGCTTCTAGAGCAGTTAGATTGCCAGTTTCTGTTCTTCTCCACAGTGCTCAGGGCTCAGTCAGCTTCTTAGTGAACACACCGACAGAGGCAAGCCATCTAACTGGGGATCTAAGCGCTAGAAATAAGAAAGCTGAGGTTCTGCCTAGAACAAGAACTTTCATGAGAGCAGAGACACTGGTGACTGACACAGCCTATCGATCTCCCGCTTCACTGACTTTCAGGCCTGATTTCTGCTGACTTTTGCATCTTGGCACACTGAATGGGAACAGTGCCCTCGGGGGCTCTCAACACAGATCATTGAACACATTGTTTCTGAGGCCTCTGGCAGAGTTAAGCCTCTTGTTTTTCTGAGAGCAAAGTCCCAGCTTCAGAGCCACAGGGTTCACAGTAGGGAAGCACACTTTATGATATTATGTGTCTATAGAATGGGGATCAACACAGCATAAGTGGTAATGAGCATTCTGGGGTACCATACAAGAAGACCATCTAGCACTATGCTTAGTACATGGTAGCCACTCAGGAAGGGTTTGTACTTTGTGGCATGATTCTAGAGAGGGGATTTCTTTGACATCATGATAATCATATGATTTGCCTCTTTTAGCCTATCAGTGTGGTGAGTTACAATGGTAAATTTTCTTATATTGAGCCATCCTTGCATTCCTGAGATAAACCCTACTCAATTAATGACCACTTTACTGAATTGTACCCTCCCAAAAGATATGTTGAAGTCCTAAACCCCAGTATATGTGACTGTAAATTTATTTGGAAAGAATTTTTGTAGATATAGTTAAATTAAGATGTGGTCATTTGAATGGGTATTCTCGTAAGAGGAAAGCATCATGTGGAGTGCTGGAATGTCACACTCAGTAGTAGAGCACCTGCTTAGCAGGCTCGGAGTCCTAGGTTTGAGCCCCTGCAGCACACATACAGCAAAACACAACACAACACAAATAACAAAAACACCACGTGAGCACAGATACTGTACAAGTTTGACTCTCCATTCTGCTCAATAAAGTGCATGCAACAGAAAATCCAACTCAAGCTTGTTGAAACAATTCATAGGATTTATTGACTCTCATAAGTGAAGAAGTCTAGAGAATGAGTAGACATCAGGTACTGTTTCACTGGGGCTCTGATCCCGCTCCTGTACACTTATCTGATCTCTGCTCTGTCCTCATATGGTGGGAAGCTCCTGGGGTTCACATTATCTTAGAAGAAAGACTGCGGTTTCTTTATATTTTGCTTTTAAGAGCAAGGAAATGAAAAAATGGAAGCCAGGCACATGCTTGTAATCCCAACTCTCTGGGAGACTGAGGCAGGAGGGTCACAAATTCAAGCTCAACCTGGGTAATAAAAAAAAAGTGAGAAAATATTTCATGAAAAGATGTAAAGCAACATTCATCATTACAGAGATGCAAATTAAAACCTCATCAAGAGAGATCACTTCCTATCCGCTAAGAGGGCAATCATTAAAAAGATGAAATAAAAAATGGTGTGCGTGGGGAGACACAGGAACCATCAGACATGGCTGGTAGGAATGCAAAACGAGGGTGCAACCACTTTGGAAATTACTTTGGCAGTTTACTATAAATGTAAACATAAAATCAATCTTGCAATTTCACTCCTAGATATTTATGACCAAGAGAAATGAAAACAAATGTCCACACAAAGACTTGTACAGAGCCGGGCGTGGTGGCGCACGCCTTTAATCCCAGCACTCGGGAGGCTGAGGTAGGCGGAGCGTTTTGAGTTCGAGGCTGGCTTGGGCTACAACGCAATCACAAGGCCGGCCTGAGCTACATAGTGCGATCCTGCCTCAAAAAACTAGGGCTGGGAGTTTGGCTCAGTGCCTTAAGCGCCTGCTCTGGCAGGCGCGAGGTTGTGAGTTCAATCCCCAGTGCCGCAAAAAAAAAAAAAAAAAAAAGACTTGTACAGAAATGTTCACAGCAGCATTATTCATAGAAGCCAAAAAGTAGCAACAGTTCAAAAGTTCATCATCACCTGATGAGTGGATGAAGGCAATGTGATCTATGTATGCAATGCAAGCTTTCTGAGCAGTTAAAAGGAACAAAGAACTAATTTAAGCTACAACTTGGATGAACCTTCAAAACGCACAAGGAAAAGAACCCAATCCTGAAAGACCAAGTATTGCGTGATGCCATCTGTGCTAGAAAAGGCAGAGACAAACTCAAGCAGACAGAAAGTAGAGTAGTGGTTGCCTGGGGCTGGAGCTGGGAATAGAGTTGACTATAAATGGATGTGAAGGATCTCACTGAGACGATGAAAATGTTCTAAGACTCTATATTGTGGTGATGGTTGCACAGCTTACTAAATTTACTAAGAATTATTGAACTGTCTACTTAAAATGTTCAAATTGTATACTATATAAAAAGAAAAAAAAGTTTCCCAAAACATCCCCAGCAAATCACCCTTGTGATTCATTGCATCATGCTGTAGCC
>RJWM01020638.1:0-36790 GCA_004363535.1 Dasyprocta punctata | reverse complement strand
TGACGCCCCTCCTGAACTGGCCGATTAGTGTCCAGCTGGTGCCCAGAACCCAAGCCCAGATGCAGCCACTGCCTCTCAGCCCCACCCCCACCCTCACTTCCCCTGCATCTCCTCAGGGCTTGGGACTGAGGATCCTCCCTCCATTCCTCCATGCCTTGGGACGGTCCACAAAGGGCAGGGTCACACTGCACAGACCATGCGTGACATTGGTTCCAGGTCTCTGCGGAGGAAGAAGCACTGGGCACAGGCGCCTGTCCCCTGCAGGGACACTGCTCCTAGGCTGGGGCTCCAGTCTTAGATGGTGGGGCGGCCCTGACCAGGGGCTGAGGACATGGGTGATAGACCCAGGATATCAGAATCGGGGTGCAGCGGTCTCCTCTCTCCGGTTTCAGTGAACCAGGGTGGGGGGAGAATGTGCGTGTTTGCCCTTACGTGACTTCTCACCGTGACGTTTCCCGCCTTGTCTTCCGATTCCCTTCCTTTTCCCCCTCAGGATTCTCCGGAAATTCTACTACCTGCTCAACCCCAAACAAGTTTTCAACCTGGACAACGGGGGACCCACTCCAGGGTATGAAGACAGTAATCTTTACCGCGTGTTTTCTCCACCTCCCCTTTACTCTCCGAAGAAGACACATTTCTTCCTCGCTTTGTGTGTCTCTTTCAAAATCTCTGGACTTGTCCCTTCTGCCCCAACACGCTTGCTCTTCTTTGTATCGCATCCCACAGCGACTCCTTCTGGTGATGCTGGGGAACACATCCTGATAGCTGTTTGAGCAGTAATCCCCTCTACCTTGCCTCCCCTGCAGCACCCCCAAAAAGCCGTTGAAAGCAGAAAACTGCATGCACTATGTATTTGGTTAACCAAAAAAAAAAAAGGGCAAGCTGGTGACTTATTTGAGCTCCTTGGCAAAGCTACGCGAGTCGCTATCTGCCTGGGCCATCGCTAAGGGAGGAGGGAGTGTTCTGATCACTGTCACCCAGCAGTTTGGAAATCTACACAGTGAGGTGGGGGTGGCGGGTCCCTCCAGCAAAGGCCCCAGGCCAGGCCGAAAGACCCGGCTGGCAGAGCCGGTGCCGTAGCGCCATCTGCTGGCCAGTCCCGCCTGCGCTCTGGGCGCAAGATGGGTAGAGCTTTCTCGCCTACTTAAGAAGCATTTATTTCTCTTCTGGATTCAGCAAGATCTCCTTCGGGGACTGGTATTAGTAAGGATTCTAAAAATAGAACTCTGTCCCTGTCTTTGGTTGTCTGACACAACGCTGCTATTTATAACAGTAGCGGTACAAGACCTGTTAACAGGAGCAAGATAACATGAACACAATCCCAGTACTCCTGCTATGATTTACCTGTAAGATTAACCTCAAAACAGAGCCCCCCTAATCTGCCATGGTTGCTGTCATGGTCACATGATTGCCAGTTACTGCTGGAAGGCACAGCCTTGTGCTTCAGCAGCAGCCCACGAGCACCTGGACTGGCCCACGCTCTTCTAGGGTATTTCCACACTTGAACACAGCCCTCTAGTTTAACCTTATTCTAAACTGTCATTAGTGCAGACGACAAGCCAGGATCCTGAGTGTCTCCGGGTGCTTATCTATCTGTGATCAGAAAGGAAATTTACTATAAGAGAAATGGAAGAGAGGGAATGTGAATCTGCCTATGGAGCCCTAGGGGTGTTCTCAGACCGCCAGGCCGGGCAGACAGGAGCTCCTGGCCTTCATTCAGCTTCCCAAGTCTCACCCCAAGGGATCCACAGGGCACGATGGTTCTACAGCAGGAATTCTTCACCTTTATGTCCCACAAACCCCTCTGGCAGTCTGGGAGACCCCTTCTGAGAACAATACGTCCTAGTGCCTAAAATAAAATAATTTAGGATTACCAGGGAAACTAATGAGGTTGAAAAGTAGTTATCAAAACATTTAAAAACAAATCCGTGATCTGGGAATATATACGCTTTGCCAACGCATTAAACAGCGATAGTCATGGACGTGTCTAATAACTGCTGTAAGAACAAAGCAGTGATGAACATAAATGATAGGAGTCGATGTGTGACACAACTGTAATAAAAACCTTACCTGAGATTTTGACTGCTGGGAAAGTCACAGAATTGTTAATATCTCTGTGATTTGTTGCCTACGCGCATAATGCAAAGGAAATGTTAAATTTCAGCTAGAGCTTAAAGAAGAAATGAATGCAGTATTTTCTCCTTCAAGTTCATGAGTTCATGACCCTCTGAATTCTTTTTGTTTGTTTGTTTTGTTTGTTTGTTGTTTTTGGTCTTTTTGAGACAGGGTCACACTGTGCAGTTCAGGCAGGCCTTGAGCTCACTTTGTGGCCCAGGCTGGTCTCAAACTCACAGCAATCCTCCTGCCTCAGCCTCCCAAGTGCTAGAATTACAGACGTGTGCCTCCATGTTCAGCTGACCCTCTGAATTCTATCTGCAAGTCCCTTGGAAGCTGATGGGCCCCAGGCTTGCTCCAAAGGCTTGAGGCTCTGTGCCCACAGAAGAGTGAAACAAGGACCCAGATAATTCCACACATCTTGTTTAAAGGGGAGATCGTAAAGACAGAGCGGGCAGGAGAACGAGAGGAGTCAAAACAGCGCGGATTATTTGCCTAGCTGCCAAAATAGGCAAACTGGGGATTCTCGCCAGATAGTGGAGAATCACTGGAGAAGGATTTGCTGTTTATGCCGAATGTAGAGTCAGAGTCTCCTTCTCCTGGGACTTTTCTCACACACTGTGGCATGCACAGTGATTTCTGGCTTCAGAACACTAAGTCACCCTCTCAACCCCCTTAAAAATCAAGGTCTTGAGCCAGGGATATAGCTCAGTGGCACAATGCCTGCCTGGCAAGTGCACAGTGCTGAGTTCGATTTCTGGTACCAAAAAAAAAAAAAAGAATCAGGGTCCTCACATCCTGCCAGGGGACAGGGAGACCGACTCAGCCAGCAGCAGATGTCAGGCACAGCCCAGTGATGAGGCCACTGGGGCCTTTCTTCTACTTCACAGGCTGAACTTTTTCCACGACACCCCAGACTTCCGAGTGCTGGCCTGTGGCGGGGACGGCACGGTCGGCTGGATTCTGGACTGCATTGGTAAGGACGGGCGGAGCGGGTGGGAAGGGCCTTGGTTATCTCTTCTGAGTACATCCAAAGTCAGCAGAAGGCAATTAGAGATGGAGCCGTACCCTGGTATCTGCCCTTGGACCAAACAGTTGCTTTGAATGGAAAATAAAAAAAATCAGTTAAGACAACAGAAAGATTCCCATAGATGCAGAGATAACGGCTTTGTTTCAGGTCTCACCTCTGTTGTGGCCGGAGCTGGAACAGTAGCAGAACCAGCAGATGCGAGGGCATGGAAGGGCAGGAGTGAGACCCAGGGCAGATGTGTGGTGGGGAGGAGGAGGCCAAGAACCAAGCGCAGATGCTCAGCCCAGGGCCGAGCACCTGGGGATGAGCACCTGGAGTGAGTCTGGAGAGCACATCTGGAAAGGCCAGGCTGGCCCGGGGCCCGCACACCTGGATCAAAGAGCAGCGAGGAGAATCTGCATCCCGAGCTCCCCCGGCCCTGGGTCCGCAGGCCTTGGACACACCGCACCCAGGAAGTGGTGGGGTGGGCTGGGGAAATCCAGGTAAACGCTCAGGCCTGGAAAGGAAGCACAGGAGAGACGGGAAACCACCAAGGTCAGAGGGACCCCCAACCCGTGAACCCTGGGTACTCATTTTCCTCATTCATTCCACAAACACAATTGTTACCTGTGCGCCTGTCTGTGCCACGCCCTCCTCGCGGCCCAGGGTCACAGCAGTGAGCATACAAGCAAGACCCGGCCCTGCTGGAGCTTACTGCCAGCAAAGAGCCCGGCAAGAAGAGAGGGACAGAGAAAGACAGACAAGGAGAGAGACACAGAGAGAGAGAGAGAGAGAGAGAGAAGTGGGGAGAGAGAAGGAGAGGGAGAGTGAAGGAGAGAGAAAAGACGAAAGATGCAATGTGTAGAATATCGGAGAATGGTTTAAAAACTTTTACAGGGAACAGCCAGTACAAGTAAGGCATGGAGTGGGCAGGGCTGCAGTCTAAAACCCAGTGCTCAGAAAAGCCTTTGGAGGGAGGAAGAAGAAGTTGTTTGCATAGAGACCTGGAGGAGGGGTGAGCTGAAGGAAGAGCAGTCCAGGGAGGAAGAACAGTAAGTGCAAAGGCCCTGGGGTAGGATCAGGCCAAGGTAGCAAAGGCAGGTCTGTGTGGCCAGAGCGGCACAGGAAGCATTGCAGGGTCTGAGGCAGAGGAAATTAGGGTCCCGGTCCTATGGGCATCACATAGAACATGGCTTCTGTTCTGGGAGTTCCCAGAATGTCAGTGGAGGAGGAGCATGACAGACCAAGAGACAAGGACAGACGGAAGCAGGAAAACCAGGTAGGAGGCCTCTGCAGCCATCCAGGGGAGGTGATCAGGGCTGGGCCACAGCGGAAACCATGGGCGGTGAGAAGTGCCCGATTCTGGACATCTCTGAAGTGGGAGAGCCCGGACGTGGGAGACGAGAGAAGTCAGTCACAAGTGGGCCGGGACCAGACTCAGCGCCGGGCAGGAGAGGTGCAGCACCAGGGCCCGCGTGGACCTGCAGGAGGGCTCAGGACGCACCTGCTCGCAGCGCCTCGGTTTCCATGGACACCGCCCCACGGAGCAGCTGCCCACGCGCTCCCGTCGTCGCCTCGTGGTGGAGCTGCGTGGGAGCAGGGCGGAGCCTCTGGAGGCTGCTTGCTCCGGTCCCCTCTAGGTGGCGAGGGACCAAGCAGCCGTGGTGCAAATTTCCCTGGCGCTCCTCCGCAGAGCGCGTGTGTGACCCAAACCGCTCAAAACACAGCACAAGAAAAGACCAAAGAACAAAAACAAAAAGATGGCAGCAACCAACGGCAGGTTGTTTTCCAAAGTTTAGTGGCTCTAAGAGGAAACGCAGAGGTGAAAGGAACAGCCGCGCGAGGCAACCCGTCGTTCTCCAGACGCGTGTCCACGCGAATGTCCACGCGGCGGTCTCGGCCGCTGGCTCCCCGGTGACCGGAGGACCGTGGATCCGTGAGGCGCGTCCAACACATCGCCTTAGGATGAGGACAAAAGTCCTTCCAAGGACCTGGAGGCTCCCGCCTTCTGTCACCTCCAGCCCGCTGCCCCCGGCCTCTGGCCAGCTGCCGTCCGCCGCAGACCCTGAGCAGAGCAGTCCCCACCCCCACACGGGGCTCTGTCCCGGTGCCCCCCTGGCTGGGAAGCTCCCTCCCACCCCGCCCTTTAGAATATGCGCATGGGCTCGGCTCAGCCGGCGGACCTGGACCCTGAGAAGCCAGACAGGAGGCTGCCGCGGTGGTGGCAGCGCGGGAAGCAGTGATCCCCTCGGGTATCGCCATGGGGATGGTGAGGAGAGACTGCTCCCAGAGCTGGCAAGAAGACTGTCCACAGGAAGTGATGGGCGAATAGATGGGGTGAGGAGGAGAGAGACACCTGGGATGCCAGAAAGGCTTCTAGGTTCGGTACTGTGAGGATGGCCAACCTGCCGACAGAGGGAAGGAATGGATATAAGGAAACGAGAGACTTCCGGGCAGAGGAAACAGCATGTGCAAAGGCCAGGAGGCAGAAACTCGAATCACGTGACATGGGGCCGCTCTGTTTCCTGTCTCAATCCTTCCAGTAGTGATCTCAGCCCTGGGTCGTGCCTGAGTCAGTCACTCCTGGCATAGAACAGACAACCTAGGGACCTGTGAGCTTCCACTGCGCCAGGACGGCCCTAGCCGGACCTCACCTGCTGGTTCCTGTAGCTTCCCATACCCACCATCACCACCACATCCCTCACCCCCAGGGGCGCACGAACACAGAGGTCTGCATAAATGACCCCCGGGTGCTGCACCCCCTCCTCCAGCCGTCCCTGTCTGGCCCACATGCGGCTGTAGGTCCTCAGCCAGATGAAGACAGCTTCTGCCGTGCTTTCTCTAACGCTTCAGTCTGCTACTTGTCCACAACCTTCCGGGGGAGAAACGAGTAGGAATCTGTGTATTTGCCATTGTGGAAAGTGGCAAAAATCATAAACTGGAGAGAACTCCAGGAGGCTTTGCTTATTTAACATGATGCTATTTTTTAAACTTTTAAATCTGAATAGCTTTAGGTGAGCACTTTCAGTTTTGCCAAAGCATCACCGCTCCCTAATGTTTTGGACCCACTAGTTTTTCTAATCTAGGCATCTGTGTGGCCCCTAAAAAAGAGAGAGAGAGAGAGGCGCTACAGAGATCTAGGTTTGGATCCTGGCTCCATAGTTATTTCCCTTTGATGAACCCTCATTTCTCCATCTACAAGGATAAGAATACCTTGCAGACTGGTCTGAGAGATGAATGGGGGCATGTGCTGGTGGTTCGTTAAGGATTAAAACCGTGCCACCTCAAAGAACAGAATTAGAGTGAAATTTGGATAAACAGGTGCAAGTCACAGGGAGACAGATTTAGCTCAATGTGAAGTACAAGTCGACAGACTTGGCACAGTTCGTAGATGGCATAATGGCTTCGGAAGTAGGGTGTTCTCCTTCACCAGGGGTATTCGAACGAAGAATGCTTCAGCGGGATTCAGGCGTCAGACCAGGGATAAGAAGATAACCCAAAGGTCCTGTCACCCCATGGCATTTGGTTCTCTGTTCCTCTGTATCATTGCAGACAAGGCCAACCTCACGAAGCATCCCCCCGTGGCTGTCCTGCCCCTTGGAACAGGAAATGACCTGGCCCGGTGTCTGCGCTGGGGTGGAGGTGAGTCTGCACACACGTGGTACCGCCCTGGGGACAAGTTCTCGGGTTTGCAGAGATGCCCCACAGAGCTAGGTGGCACTGACCCTTTGCAGATCACATTTGGTGGAGCCATACTCAGTGGAAGTCATATCTTACCTGTGGGCCTTTCCCCGCCCCTTGCTCTCCCCTCTGCATATCCACTACCATCCTAGAGGCAGCAGCTCAAAGCCCGCCTCCCCCAGGGGAACGTAACAGTCAACGGTAGGGTAAACACCAAATCTCATCTGTCCCCTCCCCAGGTCTCGTCCCAATTGGGATCTCTCGTTGGTGTTTTCCATACAAAATTTTCCCCTTTCCAAAATTAATGATCTTCTGAATTAGGATACAGAATACAGATCAAAATGCCACAGTTACTCAGAGTCACCAGGGACATGCGGATTACCCCAGGCTCCCAGGGCCATGGGCTCCCAGGTTAGAATTGTTCCCAGGCTAGGGATTCAGAGTGGTGACCAGCTCAGCATGCCAGGGGCAGGAGGTAAGAAGAACTCTGCAGATGGCAGCAGCCCCAGTAGAGCTCAGCATAGCGCAGAGGAGATGGCTGGGTCTGGTGGGCAGAAGACGGGTGGGGAGTCCAGATGGCTGATCAAATCAGAGAGCGGTTCAAGACCAGGTAGGAAAGTGTTGTGTTCAGAGGTTGGCTCTTGCTTGGTGGGCAGGCACAGAGGAAGCAGAAGCCAGCTCCAGGGGCATCTTCAGGGGCATCTTAACGCTCCGCCCACCACCCTACCACGCCGTCTCCCACATGCTGCCGTCCTGGGATGGATCCGTTATCTCCCACCCACAGCTCCCCAGCCACCCGAGCGACCAGTTCTCCGGAGCCTGCCCTTAGCCAGCACCACCCCTCACTGCATCCCGTACTCTCAGGCTCCTTCCCGATCAGTCTCTGTTGTCTCCCCTTCTCCGTGGTTCAGGAAACCTAAGTGTCTCCAGCGCACAGACACACTGCGGAGTCCCCTGGTCACAGGCATCCACGGGGCTACCTGTCCTGACAGCTATGCCTGTGTAAATGTGGTGCTGTCCTCCACAGGTTACGAAGGGGGCAGCTTGACAAAAATCCTCAAGGACATTGAGCAGAGCACCTTGGTGATGCTGGACCGCTGGTATCTGGAAGTCATCCCCAGAGAGGAGGTGGAGAATGGAGACCAGGTCCCATACAGCATCATGAACAACTACTTCTCCATCGGCGTGGTGAGTTGGTCAGAGGTCACCAATCTGCACGACACACAAGTGTCCAAGAAGGGCTCCCTCACCCATGGTCACTGCCAGACCCAGACTCAGGTGTAAGCAGCGGTGATTCTGGTACAGATGTGGACGCTCTGATTACACAACACCTCCGATCCTTGATGACAGAGGAAACTCCTTCCCTTATCATTTTAGCTCACACAAGAAAAGACTAGAAGCTTTTCAAAAGACTTATTTATCTTCGGGGTAATTTGAGGCAGTTGAAGAAAACCAATACCAAGAAATGACCAAGGGACAAGGTCAGGAGGAAACTTTTCTGTGAGCTCCAGGAACTGGGGAAAGACCGCATGGTGCCCTGTGGCTTGGCAACTCTACCCTTAGAATTCCTTCCTCTCCTCAGCCCACACACTGCAAGTGCTTCCTAAGCCTCTGGGGTCCGTCTCCCCCAGGCTGTGCATGGTGCTCCCCAATGATCCTCAATGATCTCTGCATGAGATTAAATGAGTTTAACGTGCCTGATGCACTGCATTTACACACGTGCGCATGCATACACACACATACATGCACACGCGCACACGCACACACACAACACAAGCCAGAGCCGTTTCTCTTTGCATCTGCAGCCCAGCTAGAGTGGCTCCGTGTACTTTGTCTCATTGAACTCAGCTTCCAGTTCAAAGAGAACCGAGTGCACCCTGCTTCCCCAGCTGTTAGGGACAGGATGGGGAACCGGGGTGAAGGGATCCGTCACATCCATAAACAGAGCTGGAGCTTGAGAAGGTGCACAGCGAAAGCACTCACGTCTACGGGGCACTTCCTGCGTGCCCACCACCATGCCAGCTTTTACATACGCCGGTCCTCATAGCAACCCTGCAGATACCGTGTTCTCTACCATCCCCATTTTACAGAATGGACCTCAAGATGCTGGATTCTTAAGAGGTAGAACGAGTTGTCCAGTTCATAGCTGTCTCTTGTCCTGAGGTGTCTTTGCAATTATCGCGCCCAGTTTCATGGGCATGCAAATCCCCAAGCCTGGCCCCAGACCGCAGGACACCCGGCCACCTCTGCCGGTCCCACCTAGGCCTTTTGAAAATGTTTGGGGTGGGTGATAGCTAGCTTGAGGAGCTAGCAGGCTTAAGGAAAGGGTTTTGTTTTTTAATAACAAGGCTAAAAAGAGAAGCATGGGAAAGTCTAAAAATAATGCCTTATATTTACAGAAGGGTTTAGAATTTACCATACAAACAGGCTTTTTTTGTTCTGTTGCCGTCATTGTTGTTATTGTTGTTGCCGCCACTGCTGCTGCTGGTGATGGTGGTAATAGTGGTAGTGGAGATTTAATCCAGGGAGCATGAAGCTACAACCCCAGATCTTTTAAAATTTTATTTTGAGACAGGATCTCACTGCAGTTGCCAGACTGGCTTCAAACTGGCGATGCTCCTGCCTCAGCCTCCCAATTAGCTGGCATTACAGGCATGCGCTGGTATGCCTGGCTGTTGGTTTTATTCTGATGACAACACTAAAGTACATTATTATCTCTATTTTATGAGTGAGGAAACAGAGATTCGGATTTAGGGATCTGTCCTATTTTCCCACTCCTAACCTAGTACCCTTTTTTATGACTAAAACAGGAGAGAGATGGGTCGCTGGGTCAAGTTCTGACTGCAGGGAGGTGGTGAACTGGGAGCAGGTGTAAGGGGCCCTGTTTCCCAAGCGGGTTTGTGCCCCCTAGGTGCCAGCCTGTGTTGGGGGACATCTTTCCCCAGGCGTCCTCCGGGCTCCTCTGCAGTGAGCGACACAGACCCCGTCCCTCCTCTCCCAGCTCTGAGACTCCTCTCCTTTTCAGACCAGTGGTCCACACTCCACTTCCCCGAGAAGGAGCCCTGCAGTCTGGCATTCAGGGGGCTCCTAGAGCAGGGGCTCCCCATCATTAGTTCTAGCACACCCCATGTGTTTTTCCTGTAGTAACCAGAGTACAGCCTGTAACACTGATTGCGTACCTGCACCACACAAGGACCAGTCTCCCCGTGGGTAGACGCGGTCACGTGTTGGAACTGCAGCTTAGTGAGCTACAGGACGACTCCAGGCTGCTGAGTGGTGGACCCTGGAATCATCACTACTGACCTCTTAGGCCAGCTGAATTGTGGCCTCTGTGCACTCTGTGGAAAGCAACAGGGGTAGGGGAATCTCAAAATGTAGTGTATGGGGGTGGCCCTTACCAGAAAACGCAAATTCCACACCCAACACCATGCTAAATCTATCTGACTCAGCCAATCTGGGTAAGGTCTGGGGATGTGCATTTTTAACCAGCCCCCAGGATCATTTTGATACAGATGGTCCTGACCAAGTACTCAGAGGAAAGAAAACCCATTAGAGCAGAGGAGACTAAAGATAGTGGCGCTGCCCAGCACAGAAACCGGAGCCAAAATAAATGAAGGAGAGGAAAGGTAAAAAGGAAAGAACTAGGCTGGATTCCCAGTGGTAGGTAATAGTCAGGACTGTCTTCAGAGGCTTAAGCACCAAGTCTTCCCTTGTTTAACACACTCAGCTCTGGCTGACACAACCAACATGATTCCCAACACCTCCCTGTCTCTCCACACAATGCCCCGTGTGAGAGAGTAGTCTCTCACTGTTTACTGACTAAATGGGTGTACGTGCCAAAAAAGAAATGGATGACCACCTCTCAACTAGATGTCCAGACCCTAAACCCGAGAGCCATGGGTTCTTAGGTCAGGAACCAGGGTTCTGATTTGTTCTCACAGATGGAAGGAAGAAAAGAACGGAGGGAGAGAGGGAAGAAGGGAGGGAACTGTCCCCAAGGAAACACATATAAACAGAATCCCCATCACCTTCAGAGGTCAAAATATTTATCTGCCCTGGGCTGATTTATAATACTCTAATCTAAACCAGGTGTGGTAGTGCACATCTGTAATCCCAGCACTCAGGTGGCTGAGGCAGGAGAATTGCCATGAGTTCAAGGCCAGCCTGGGCTACATACTGAGTTCAAGGCCAGTCTGAACTACACAGTGAGACCCTTTCTCAAAAAAAAAAAAAAAAAAAAAAAACAATAGTAATAATAATATTCCAATCTATTTATCTTTCACACTTGATCTTAGCCAAAAGGCCGAGAAGCGATCTATTTATCTTTCAAATTATGAAGAACTTCACAATATCTTCCTCATGATTCTTTCCATATACCTTTAGCATATGTATGTTTAATATTATCGTGCCAAGGGGTGAGGAACCAGGACTGTGTTTTTATCTTATTGTACACCCTTAGCCTTCTCTCAATAAAACGTTTACAGGGTTTATGTGTTCGCTCTTTAAAAGTTGGAAGGAGAAAAGCTTGATAAAACAAGTAACCAACACACGACCCTGACACAGTCTGGGGCTGACATTTGCAGAAGGTCTTGCGCCCTATTTGACTTCCCAAACTTTGTAAGAGAAGTAGGTATGTAAACCAACCTAGTTTTACTTACTTATTATGATTAAATAGAGTCGGAGCCTTCTGCAAAGAGATCCCTGCAAAGTCTTGGCCTCTTCTGAAGGTCTTATTGATACAAATGGCTGCTTCTTTACATTCGCAAAGATGATGATATTGACCACTGCTAGAGAGCCTCTGGGTGCTGTCTGTGGATGGAGATTTGCCCTGAGTTTACTCAGTCCCTTCCGTGCCAACAGAACCCATTTAATAGAGGGTTAAGTAGGACGGACTGTCCTGGCCTAACCACGGAGTGACTATGACCGCACTGCCACCAATCCCTGCCCACGTGCCAGCTTTCCCCGCCTGCAGACTGAAGAGAGTTGGCCTTACCACACCTTCTAACTGAGACCATGCGCTGGCACAAGATGTTAAACATAGTCACATCCAGGACATCACTTCCTCTGACTTCTCTGGCTTCCTCCTCCCTGCTCTCTATTTTTGAATTAGAAATGTCAGGATGGCCAGGTATCAGTGACAGGAAGTTTGGGACTACAAAATAATTCCTGGAGAATGTGTAACTCTGAACTTCTCCCAGGCTCTGCTTTCACTGAGCCTTAGCAGGCTGGGGGAACAGCTCAGTCTCTGATTCAGTGAAATCTGTTTCAGATGCTAGGGATCCCCGGGGTGAGGAGAGGCCACAGCCATAGAACTCAACCCTGCGCACCATTTTATACCTTACTGATGGCTGGCAGAGTTCACAGGTCACATTTCCCACTGTGACAAGCCTCCCACCCATTAGAGAACTTGTCAATGAGATATCCTTTCCCTGAAAACTTTCAGATTCTGTCAGTATCAAGTTCTTAACTGTCACCTGTGTAGGTACTACGACAATGGGACTCACCAAGGAGTGACCTGCACCGGGGGTGGGAGGGTCCTATGTTCTTTTCCATTCCCCAATGTGCCCTTGGTTTTTAGAACACTCCAGATTACAAATAATTTACCCCATCGCCTCCTTTCTTTTTATTTCAATCAGTAGACAGAATGACCTAGCCCTGTGTTTGTCTAATATGGTAGCCACGAACCACACATAGCTCTCGTGCCCTCGAAATGGGCTTGTCTAAATTAAGTGTACTACAGGTATAAATACGCACCAAATTTCAAAAATGTGGTGTGAAGAAAAGATTTTAAAATATCCCTATAATTTTCATATTGATTATATTTTGAAATGATAATATTTGCAGCACGGCATAAATATATATTATTAGGATTAATTTCATTTGCCTCTTTTTATTTTCCTATGTGGCTATTAGAAAACTTTAAGCTACATATATATATGACATATACTATATTTCTGTTGGACAGCCCTGGCCTAGACATTCCAATAGCTCAGAGTCTAAATAACAACTTGGAAAAGGCCCCAAATTCTTAGTCCAATTATTGCTTGGAGTTTTGGTTCAGGAAAGAACAGCTCTATGTCCATACCTCTCGTCATCTCCCCTTCACCCCACACATCAGAGAAGATGCTCCAGATAGGAAGGCCATCAGAAATGCCATCATCCCTTTTCATGGGTTTGCAATTCCCTACCCCCACCCCCACCCCGCCCTTCCGACCGGAAGTGTCATCAAGCTGTAATCATCACTAAGAAAGGATTTGGACCTCTGCTGTCCTGTTTCCCAAAATTCAAATGAAATCACTCCTGATTGTACATATGCCAAGGTCAGTGCTACACACAGAGACACCCAAGAGAGCGAATCGTGGCTCTGTTTAATCCTCAGGTGGAGAAATATAGCCAGAGTCTTTACCATCATCGCCTTTTCAGAATTTAACTGCCAAGAAGCCTGGCCCCGTCTACTTTGCGTATTTGCCAAGGGGTGACACTGTCAAAATAGGAACCACATGCTAAACTAATAATATTATAAACGTTAGTCTTTGGGAAAAGTTCTGCAAAACCAGTTATGAAAAAACCAAGAACAATTGGAACTGTACTGTGGGAGGGACCACTGCACATATCCCGGAGAACTGAAAACCAGGAGCCAATCGAGGCTGTACTGGGGGCAGGAGTACTGAAGTACAAATTGTGCCAGGCTGTGTATGATTGCTTTCTTCTTTCTTCTTCTTCTTCTTTTTTTTTTTTTTTCCTTTTCCTGACAGAAGAAAATTATTTTTTTCAAAGGAACACAAGTAGATGGAATGTTTTCTTGAATGCCAGGGCAGCATGTGACAAATGTCACACGCATCATACAGAGCATGGGCACTGGCACTTAGCCAGAGTGAGGCAAGGGGGCACCCTCTGGGGGTGGCTGGGAGCACCCTGGGGCATGTGTGTGTGTGCTTCCCACCAAGTGTCCATGGGGGCACCTCACCCACCTCTTCAACTCTCAATGTATCTTAAATTAAAAAATAAACCAGTAACCTAAGGTTAATTGTTAAGCTCCCAAGATGGAATTTCAGCAAGAAATGTTTGCCAGCCACAAACCCAACCATAATCCCATCTTCTTGACTCGCCCTTCCCGCTTTTCAACTGGTGGCTGCTGGCTGAGGTCATTCCCATCCCAAGCCCAATTCATCACACGCCCTCCTGCGCTCAGCAAAGCTTCTTCCCTAACTCGTACCTCCTGATGTGGAAAACACACTGGAGAAAATATCAGCATCCAGAAATGTTCCTTTGTAGAGTTGCCTGATCAATAAATGGAACATGCATTAGCCGGTTAGCTGCTCTATGGGATTTCAGACATCTTTTAGCCACATATTCCAGTGAATGGGTTTCTGGGGATTTTTGTTTTTGTTTTCTGTGGGGTTTGTTTTGTTTGGTTTTTTGGTTTTTTGGCTTTTGCTTCCTGACCAAATCTGCATCGGCTTTTCTGTTTCTGCACGGCCCACATCTCCAGTCCAATTCATCCGTTTATTTGTGAAACCCAGTACCTGCACCTGCAGCGCCAGCAAGAGGCCTGAGCACTAAGGGCAAGCATGTGTTCTTTTGCTGGGACACAAGACCGTTACGGAGGGTAAAAGACCAAGTTTGAAGAGGAAAGTTGAGTTGAGCTTCAGGATTGAAGCTTGGGTTTGGTTCTAGAGCTACAGGCTGTGGTCATGCTGGCATCCGGATGTCAGGAACAGCCATGAGAATTCACAAGTGACCCGTGACAGGAGTGTGGTCTGCAGACAGGACACAGGGCTAAGAAGTTTGTACCTGAGGATGGAGAGCCCAGAAGCATGGTATCATGGGGCCCATCCGCACCCTGACTTCTGAGGTGCCGGTAGCCGGGAGTGCAGCTGAGGATGTAGAACTAGGAAAGCAACAAAGTATCCAGAGGCGGTGGTTGGATGCTCTTCTCAACCTTGGAAGATTTGGGTGGGACAATCGGGAAGCAGAAACTAGAAGTTCAGCATATTTATCATCTACAAGGCTACGCTGTCCAGTGCTGCTTGTTATTTCTACCAATATGGATGGTTAAGAGTGAAAATCTAAGTGTCAGCTTTCTGGTTTTGACAAAGTACTATAGTTCCGTTAGGTATTATCCTTGGGGGAATCTGGGTAAAAGGGAGCTGGTACTATTTTTGCACTTCTTATGAGTCAAAATATTCCGAAATAAAAAAGTTTTTATTAAAAAAAAAACTCTTAATATGACAAGGCACTTGCAAAGACTCATGGCCAGCTCCACACCTGGTTCTGCTCCCTGCCACCTGGATGACCCTCATTCTCCTCAAAGGACAACAGCTGTCCCTCTGTCTGTCACCCCTGAGCTGCCTACCTGCTTCTTCCTGGGCCTGGGCTAGCGTGACCAGAGCTCTGGGGACAGCCAGCGTAGGCTCTCTAGGGCCGATGGCACTCGCGGGTCCCCTTAGCGCCTCCTCTGGGAGAGCTTGTCTGGGGCCGGGGGACTGGGGCCCTACCCTGCACAACGCGCGGTGCCAACCACTAACCAGGCATCTTGCCTTCTTCCCTTCCGCTTTCAGGATGCTTCCATTGCACACAGATTCCACATGATGCGAGAGAAACACCCTGAAAAATTCAACAGCAGGTAAGAGGGCTGCGCGCCCAGCTGCTGGGCGCCCGCCCGCCCTGCCCGCCCCGCCCGCGGCCTCCCACCTGCTCCCACGGAAATGTTCTTGGCCCGGCCGCGCTGGGACTGCGCTTTCCTGCCACGTTGCCGGAAGGACGGTTTCCATTTCCAACTGGGGGGGCGGGGGGTGTCAGAGACCTGCCGCGACCCGGCAGCCTGTGCCCCGCCTGGGTATCTGTGCGGAGCTTGGAGCGAGCCGGGGTGCAGGAGGCGCGGGGCGCCGGCCTTCGGGGGAGGCGGGTTGCAAGCTCGGCCGCAGACTCCAGGGTCCTCCGGGGAGGAGGGTGCAGGAGGCTCAGCTTTGCGGGCCTCCGATGCAAAGAGGTGGAAGCCCTGGGGCTGGGGCGGGGGGACCGCGATGGAGCCGCGTCTGCCCTCCCAGACAGCAGGGGGCAGCAACGGAGAGGCCTCCGCGTCCAGCCTTAGCCTGGCGCCTGGGTGTAAGGTTTAAAAACGACAGAGAAAGAGAAAAGCAGGTCGTTCTCAAACCACTCTTCTTGACTGCAAGAGAGAATTTGCCAAAACTGACCTGTGACCAGATAGCTACCCCAGGGATTATCAAATTGCCCATTTCCCATCCTTCTTTCTTTTTCTTCTCATTGGCCAATTTCTAGCCTTTCTCTTTCCTCTTTTGCTGTGCTATCTCTTGGTGACCTCTGCAGCCCACCTCGGACCTCAGGCAGGTGGGGAAGAAGCTAGAGAGTAACTTGGGCTTGATCTTCGAGCCTAAATGGACTGACTTTCAGTTGACCCACAAGATTCTCTTTAAAAGCAGAAATTACAAGACATTCATTGAATGCCCAGCACCGTGAAAGAGCTGGCCACTTTCGTTCTTACTCTTTGCCCTGCCCTACAGCCTGGGAGATTAGCTAAGAAGAAAGCCTTAAGAATCAGAAACAGAACATAATGAAGCTACTTTAGCGTCAGGAAGACTGATCTGTGGGATTTAACAGCAGCGAAACTAAGTGCATATGTGGTCATAGCATATTCTTTTTGGCTTTCGCACACACACACACACACACACACAGGACTTACACACTCACACATCCCACTGGCTTGTGTCCTTCTAGCCCATACTACTATAATCACAAAGTTGACAATACTCTTGAGTCTCCTCTGGTTTGTTTGTTTGTTTTTCTCCCATGTGTGGATGTAACCACTCTTCTTTGAAAATACTCTTATTACACCCATTCCACAGCTTTTTAAGGGCCTTTTCTTGTACAATTCCCCTTATACAACTCATTCCCATGTGCCAGTGAAGATACCATATGCTTTTGAAATCCATGGGTTCTGTTCATTCATTCATTCATTCATTCAGCGGTATCTTTTGAAAACCTCCATCTCAGATACTATTCTGCAGGTATTTGGGGCAGACCTGGGAAGGGCCCTCCTGGCCACGTGATGTAAACAGAGTGGAAAGCAGATGTGTGTCATAGTCTGTGTTAAATGATGTGGACAGAGGTCTCCTACAGGAACACAACAGCATGGGAATTAGCACGAGGGCTTTTCTAATGACAGAGATACTCTCTACCAAGACACAGAAAACAGAAATACATTTTCCAGGTTGGCAAAAGCAGAATGGCAACCCAGGGAGAAAAAAACAAATACTGGATAGAAAAAGACACAGAAGCGTAAGAGAACAGCACCCTTGAGGGAAAGTGAGCGGTCAGTATGATCTACCGCACGATCTCTTAGAGCATGAGAGAGAAGTGAATCTCGGTAACTTGTGGAGAATAAAGAAGCAGAGAGGAAATTTCTCCGTATTATGAAATCGATAGACAGGTCCATGTATGACACAAATAGAGCGATCATCAGTTATCAACCATCCACATGACTAAGTGCAATCAGAAAGGTAAATCCGTGTGAAGAGATTGTAGTGTGCATTTCGGTGCAAAGTCTGAGCAAATTGAATGGGACCTGTCTTCCTTCCTTCTTCCCAGGTTCCATTCACAAAACTACTCTTGGGGGCTAGGTTTGTGCAGGTCAAAATGGCTTAGTAACCCAGGGTAACCTAGGGTGACATCTCTTGCCTAAGAAATGAAGATATCTTGAGGTAACCCCTGTTTCCCAAGCGCACACCATTAAGAACTTGGGGTCTATGGGCTGTCATCTTGCCTGCTTGCACATCTCCAAAACACCTAGGCGTGCTCAGCTTGTCCACTGAGAGGCAGGCAAGCAGCCATTTTCTCCAGGCTTCCTTATTTAGCCTTGGAGATGGTTTTAAATAGGCAGGTGGTTGTTGCTATGGTTACCCCCATTACACCAGTGGCTAAACTTAGGAAGGGCCACAGGGATAGGAAGAAAGCCTGATACCCAGGATTTGGAAATGTAAATGATATTATCAAACAAACCTGCCTGTTAGCCGGCTAAACTTAAGTTCTCCAAAGAATAGTCCCTGCTTGGCTGGAAGCCTTCTCCAGCACTGCTTGGGACTGGGCCTGTAGGGATAACCTGAGGTTAAATAGAGTTGTAATTATTTTGTTTTGTTTTGTTTGTTTTGCTTTGTTTGTTTTGTTTTGTTTTGTTTGTTTTGTTTTTAACGAAAGAATGTGAGTAATCAGGTCTAGAACTTACTAGGAAGCTTGACTCTTTAAAATTTCTGGACTATTCTAATAAGCATTCTAACTCAGGACCCAAGGTCTTCAGGAGGTTCTGAGAACAACTTGGAACCGTACCTTGCAGAAACATCCACAACTATCATGAGGCCCTCAGAGGGACTCCCCAAGCTCCCAGAAGGTTAAAAGTCACAGTTCTGAGGCCTCTTTGTATCCTAAGAGGCCGCAGATTATGATTTAGCTGTGGGATTTCAGGATACTCTTCCCACAGTGGTGTCTCTATACCAGTTGTTGCCATGGAAGATGGTTAGTTGCACAAAATAAGTTATTTTCCTGGTGGAGTTGCTTTATTTTTATTATATTTTTTTAGTGCATGTTAATATTTCATGACCATGAGGTTTATTTGATGAAGCTGGTACATGCATTTAACATATCTTGATCAATTTTAATCCCATTATCCTTCCTCTCCCTTTTCTCCTCACTACTCCTTATCCTTTCCCTGTGTCCAGTAATCTGTCTCCTGGCTTCCTGGCTTTTCTTTCCTTCTTTCTTTCTTTCTTTCTTTCTTTCTTTCTTTCTTTCTTTCTTTATTGGTACTGGGAATCGAACTCAGGACCTTGTGCTTGCCAGGCAGGCACTTGTGCTGCTGAACTATAACCCCAGTCCCTCTCTCTTTTTTAAAAAACAAAAATGTTTTTAGATTTTATTGTACAAGACCAAATATATGATGTTTTAATTTTCTGAGTCTGGCTAATTTCACTTAAATGAATGGTTTCTAGTTCCACCCATTTTCCTGCAAATGACGCAATTTCCTCCTTCTTCATGGCTCACTAATATTCCACTGTGTATATATGCCACTTTTTTTTTTAATCTGTTCGTCTGTGGCCATGCATGTAAACTGTTTCCACAGCTTAACTATTGTGAATTATTCTGCTGAAAACATGGGTATGCATGTATCATTACAGTACACAGTTCTTAATTCTTTGGGGGATATGCTCAGGAATGGGATAGCTAGGTCAAATGGCATTTGTATGTTTACTCTTTTGAGGATTTTCCATAATTATTTCCATGGTGATTACACTGGTTCACATTCCCACTAACCGTGTAGAAGGGTACATTTTCCCCACCTCCCCACCAGCATTCACTCTTTTTTGTCTTCTTCATGGTACCTACTCTGATGGAGGTGAGACGGATCCTCAGTGTAGTTTTAATGTGCATTTCTCTAATAGCTAGAGATGTTGAAGACTTTTTTTCGTATTCTTTTTGGCCATGGTATAGTCCTCTTAATGGAACAAGAACCAAACCCAAAATGATAGCAGTCTGAGTCACATGTGATGGCTACTATTGTGGGCCCCTCCTAGTACCTAGTCATTGATAGGCTAGTTATTAATTCCTAATTAAGAAATGTTATGAAGATCATCATCTCATCGTCAGCATGAAGGCCAGAAGACAGATTTAACTCAACTGAGATTCTACCATGTGTTAGAAAGTGTTCTAAGATAAAGAATAAGAGTGGTCTCTGCCTTCAAAACATTCATAATCTTAGCAAAAAAAAGATTCAATCCTCATCTTTTTTTCAAAGTTATTTTAACATACAAGAAAGTCACAATTTAGTAGGCTACAGAGTGCCCAGAAAGTTGTGTAATATCTAGGAACATTCAAATGGTCAGATCTCAGATATCATTCATAAATGGATTGTTTTTGAGTGTAGAAACAGTGATAAAAGGGAAACCAAGAATTATTATCCATTTGTTTTATCTCCTGCTAGATGCCAGATGGAGAACTAGGGTTCTAAAATATATTAAATTATTTAAATCCCAAAACAACTTCACAAGGTAAATATTAGCATTATGGAATGACAGATAGAGGAAATAAGTCTGGGAGAAACCAAGTCACCTAACTGGTGTCATGGTTGGTTTTTTTGTTGTTGTTGTTTGTTTTGTTTTGTTTTTAAGCAGTACAACTGATTTAATTTCTGACCTACTTCACTGCAGAGTTCCAGCCCTAGAGTTTCTGTACCCACTGCTTCCCCGGATTTTATTTAGTAAATATCTACTGCATGCTGGCACTCTGATAAGTACTTCTTTTTTAAATCCACCAGCAAAAGAAATGTTTTAATTTATAATTCTAAGTTATTCAACATTTAGAGTGACAGTTATACTTTTTTGGGGGCAGGCACTGGGAGTCGAACTCACGACTTCACACCTGCCAGACAGGTGCTGTGCCACTGAGCTATATCCCCAGTCCTCTGATAAATACTTTTTACTTGATCCCACCCAATGCTCATGGTAATGTGCAAGGCTAAGTGCTACACTTTCCATTTTAGAGATGTAGAAACTGAAGTTAAGGAGGGGTTTTGTGGATTGCCTCTATGGGAAAATGCTTGCTCAGTTTAGAAGAAGGTGATCAAAAATACACCACCCACTCATTTCTTATGCAGTTCAAATCTTTTCCCTATGTCAGTATCCACAACAAGGAGCAGGACTGGCTCTATATGTGGCCCAGAGCAAAATTAAAATGTGTGGCCTCTTATTCAAAAACTATTAAGACTTGCAAATCGGTGGCGGAATATTAAATTAAACCCAGAAACTTCCCAGGTATGGGGCCCTGAGTGACTGCACCGATCTCATACATGTGAGCTGGCCCTGGCGAGGGAGAGGAACAAATAAAAGAAAACACATTTGCAAGGGCTTATGAAGTAGAGCGATTGCAGCAGAAGCAAAGAGATGGAGGAAGAGGGAGAAGAAGAAGGACTGTCAGTCCCTAAAGGGGCAGTAGTCGTTATTAATAGAGGATCCAAGGATGCCACCGAAGACTCCCAGCTATCCAAGAGCAGGTCCTCTGTGAAGCTTCCGGATTGCATCTCTGCAAAGGGTTTTGTAGGGGTGCACTCTGTCCCTAAAACCTACCTGATCCCAGTGCCACTGTCAGGATGCAGAAAGAGAAGGCTCGCTACGGGAGTTTTGCACCGGGGGTTAGAAACTCAGAGCACTTGAGGAATGTGTTATTCCAAACCTGCTGAGTGTCATCCACTTGAACGTGTCCCTCAGCAGTTGAGACCGAAACTAAGTTATTTCCTGTCATGCCCTTCAAAGGGACCGCAGTGGTGCTTCATTCCTACCAGGAGCTGACTAACCTTCTCAAAGCTCTTGGGTAATTAACAGGCCCTGGAGTGTTGGCTTTCTTGGAGCCAGGCCCACGGAGTAGCTCGTGAGGGGCTCCCGGGAAGCCCTGATGTAGCCTGAGTCCGTAAGAGATTGAAAATACATCTTGCAAATAACAAAGCACTTTGATATTTATGGAAGGAGGCAGCAGGGTACAGCCCAAGCTGGCATCAAACTTGGCTCTGCCACTCACTATCTGTGTGACCTTGGACAAGTTCATCCTTTTAATCCTTTGCTTCCTCCCTGGAAAATCTGGTTGCTGTAAGCAGGGGTTGAACTGAGATTAAATTCATGGCACACAGTAGGTTCTCGAAAAGTATTTGTTGTTGAATATGACTGACGAGCATGAGGAAAGCGATGGCTTCCATCGCTGATGTGATATTGACAAAAGACTTTTTTGATGGTGTGGCGGGTGGGATTCAGCTCTCCTAGGATCTTTGCTCGGTAGATTATGTCCTTAAACTGAGAAGCTGAAGGATAACTAATCACTGGAGGAGAACCCAACAGTGATATATTGAGCGTGAACTCTCTTAGAAGATGGGACGTTGGCACCAATTGACTGGGGTTGGGTCAGATTGGATTCTCCTGGACCAGAGCTAAAGAGGAAATTCCTTTACTGGCTCCATAAGGCAGAAATTTTGGATTTGAATAACAGAGATTAAGTCCAGACTCCAAAGACAGGATCAAGGTAGGGCAGTCACTGACCCCAGCTAAAATGTCTCAGGAGGAGCAGAGTGGGAGAAGGTGCAGGACAGGCCTAGGACAGGTATCAGGTGCTCCATGAGTACCTACTACTAACCAGCTGGGGCCATAGTGCACAGATCTATTGGGGGGACAGGTAGACCAGCAGTCCGACGCCAGAGATGTGCCTGTCCTTCCTGACACTAATGTTCATGCTCCTTTTACCCAGCCCTCGCCTTCCCTGAACACAGAATGTTGAGTGGGAAGCACAGTGAAAGCAGCATAGCTCCATGCACATAGTTCTAAAAAGGCAAGGGCCTCTCCCTCTCTCTTGCTGCTTGGTGTGCTCTGTATTATCTTATATATGCACGAAATAATCTCTTATCTAAAAATCAAGCCATCCTCAGTTATTAGTTTCGGGGGCTCTGCGAAGGAGCCCAATATCACAGCCTAGATGTTTGACTGTCCCGAAGCACAGAGGTTCAGTGACAGCCACTGTGGTGCACTCAACAGTCCTCACCCTTGGAGTCTTTGTTCTGTGCCCTAGATCAGGGTTGACTCTCCTTCGCTAAAGCTCAGCACCCCTAAAGAGACTAAGCACCCAGAAATCCAGTCTACCGGCACCTGTTTCCCACAATATATCAGATCATCTTCTTCAAATATGAGGGACTCAGAGAAGCCTCTAAAGAAGTTGGGTGTGTCGTTTTCTATTTTTAGTCCCACTGAGGAAGGCATTTGTAAAGGAAATGCAAACCTTATGCTTTGCGTTCAAGGGCTGTACTTTCGACTCTTCAAGTCACTTCTGACAGAGCAACATACTTAATTCGTTGACTGTTTAGACAATATCCTCCAAACAAATGCTTTATCCTGTAACCCACCCTCCCCAGAAAGTAACATGAATGAAATATGCATTCACATTTGTCTCACCCGGCACTCATCAGTATACAACTGCAGAAGTCCAGGGGATTTTTTTGGCTGGATTATTTGTTTACAGTCAGCTTTTGATTATTTGCAGAAATGAGGGAACAGCCACATGGATCATCTAAAGCTGGGGAGGATCAAAGATTTTAGGAGGCTGCTGTTAATATTTGTGTGCTGTCCTGTCTGCCCTAACATTCACAATTCCATAATATGATCAAACTCCACTGACTCTTAGCATCAATAGCATTTTCCTCCTGGCGCCACAGTCTGTGTGGGAATGCACAAAAACCTCTCAGAATGCTACGCTGGGACAGATGGTGGGACCCCAAGGCTCCCCAAAAAGTTTGCCATTTGACTAGAGCAGTTCCTTGTTGCACCTCAACGGGCCTTTTCTTCTAGGCCCTTCTTGGCTAGAATAGAAAGGTATTATTCATGTCGACAAAGAATGGAATCAGCTTGTGATGATATCAGAAAGGACTTGAAAGCAAGCTGTGTTTTCAAGAGTTAAGGCCAAGTAATCCAAAAGTTATCAGTACTTATTGATTGATTGGTTTCTGAAAGTATTACCATCAAAGAGCTCAAGATGTAGTACGTAATCGCATTCAGAAGGTTAAGGTTGGCGTGATAACCTCATAGAAGAAAATCAAAGTGCAAAAATTCAAAGTGAGATGGGAACTGGCTGCTCTTCAGTGGGTGTTGACAGTCTAGAAGGTTTCCAGAAGGAAGAGGTCAAGAAGTCACCGGAACCCGAAACCATGCTTTACCCAAAAGGCTAAATCTGAGATTGTTTTACCCAAACAAGAAAAGACTTGGGGAGAAGTGATTATTGGCCCTAAATATCTAAAAAGAGTTTTCACACAGAAAAAAAAAAAAAAAAAGGATTATTTTGCATATCAAATCAATGAGAAAAGTAACTGGAAAAAACTATTTGAACTTCAAATAAGGACATCACTTGTACCACTGAGAGCCATCCTCCATTGCAGCAGCCCATTAGGGTGATGGTGTTTTCACATTTTATGTGCAAGTAGGTGCTGGATAAACGCAGAACACAGGCCCAAGAGTATCCATTTCATTGTCAGACAGCCTGGAGTTGTTACCACTCTGTATGACTTTGACCAAGTGTACTCTTCCTAGACTTCAGTCCACTCATTTGTAAAATTGGAGTCTGTCACCATATGTGTTTTCTGTAGTTGCTGTCACAGATCGCCACACATTTTATACTTTAAAACAATACGGAGCAAAGTATGGCTTTGTTGCATGATTTTATTTACTTTCAATCATACTTCCTACACTGGCTTAAAACCTTATTAACACAGTAGTAGCACTTAAGGATTTTGAGGGAAGATGGTAGAAAGTAATAGATTAGAGTGTGTTTATCTCCAGCGTGTTTTATTTGTCTTTTCCAATTAAAAACTCCCAATGATCTTGTCCAGTCAAGATGAGAGTTTTAGAGCTATTAATCAAATCCCTTTGCAATGGAAAAAAACCTAGTTGAGATCTTGTGCAGCTCTGCTTTATAAGGGGTAAATAAGAATGATCTTATTTTTGCTACGCATTTCTGGGTCCTGTTCATAATTCTGCTAGCTCTCAAGAGAACCAGTTTCTTTTGGAAGTGACTGTCACCGATAGCAAGGGTCACCATCTGAACTCTGCAGTGGTATAGTTTTTAAGCACCAGTGACTGTAAGGGTTTTATTACCAGGTTTAGGAAGGCAATGTTCCCAGTGTCCTGACCTACACTGCCTTCATACCTATCATTTATTGAGAACCTTTATTTTTAATTGGCACAACTTTCCCAGTATAAAACAAATATCATTGATCCATTTTTCAGATGAGCACACTGAGGCTCAGAGGTCATGCAACTAGCCTTAGGTTCACACTAGCTAACAGGAGAGCTTCAGTGCCAATTTAGGTCTGTCTAACTCCACAGTCTGCACTTACCTGGCCGTGTTTCCCTTCCTCTGTGAATGTCCAGTTTGATGCTCCCTGACTAAAGAAAGACTCAGAAATAAACTAGAGAAGACCCAGAAATGATTGAAAGGATCCAGACGAAAACCATTAATAAACCAAACTTTTTTTTTTTTTTTCCGGGAGAAACACAGAGAATGTGTTGGGAATGGGCCTCAGGTAAAGGATTCATCCAGGAAATAGTGACCACACCTCCTTACTCTTCATCTCAGCTCAGCAAAGAACAGGGTGTGAGGGGATTTGCTTTGGAAATGAGGAATTGCCATTTGGAATGGGAAGCGGAATCTTCTGGCCTAGAAACGTAGTAAAGGCTGAAATGAGTTATTGAGCAAAACTGTGGAATTTCCTGCCTGGGTTCCCCAAAATAGAAAGTTTCGTTCGTCTGGGATGACAAGCATGTTATCTTCTCTGAGCGCGGACATGCATTCATTGCACCACCAGGCCCCACACTGGATAGGAACTCTGCCCCTCATTCTGCACCTGGAGTGTTCCCCGCAAGCCACCCTACCTGCCACATTCCTTGGCTCCCAACTGGCCCTTAGGATGGATGTCCACTGCCGCCTCGGCCCATCCTAACACCCTTTCCCTTAGGCCCTCCCCTCCCAAGTTCCACTGTCCAAAGAGCGATATCTCTTCCCATGACAAAATCATCACCCATTACTTGTTTCCAAAATATTTCGAGACTCTCAACCCAGCCCTGGTCTGTCACATTTGTCCTTGACTTTCTCTTAGAATTCTTGCCAAGACTTTTGACACATTTTCTCCCACTTTGATTTACTCTCTTTGTCTCCTACAATTCATCATTCAGATTATAAACTGCTATCTCTCTCTGGCTCATTCACAAGCTTTCACACAGAGAAGGGTTTGATCCAGTTTAGAATCCACTGACCTAAGACCAGAAGGGTGGTACCAAGTATATTCCTCCTTTCAGCCAAAATGCATTGTTTGTTTTGGGCACTAGAAATTGTATCCAGGGCCTTTGTAATGAACTGTATCTCCAGCCCTTTTTAGGTTTTTTTTTGTTTTTGTTTTTGTTTTTGTTTTTTTTTAATTTTGAAACAGGATCTCACTAAGTCACTAAATTACTTGGGCTACACTCAAACTTGCAATCCTCCTGTCTCAGCCTCCCAAGAGTGCTTGGATTACAGGTGTGTGCCACCACACTAGGCTTACTGGGCATCTGTTTGGTATTATCATCATGCTAGAGCTGAGAGAAAGAGTGGATCACCACAGGCCCTACTTTCCAGAAGTCCATGGTTTCTAGCTGGGGAAATGAGTGCATGCAGAAGTTGTACCTCCTATCTCACTCCGAGCTGTCGTCATAAATCACAAGGAGATGACCTAAATCAACAGTAATGTCATCTCTCACCATTTAGGAGGCTAGAAGTCTGAGATCAAGATGTTAGCAAGGTTAGTCCTCCTCTACCCCCCAAGGAGAACACAGTCCCTGCCTCTCTCTTTCTTTGCTTCTGATGGTCACCAACAGTCCTTGGCATTACGTAGTTTGTAGTTGGGTCACTGCAGTCTCTGCCTTCCTCTTCGCCTGGCACATTCTCTGTATATCCGTGTTTCTCCTTATCCAAATTTCCCTCTTTCTATAAAGGCGTCAGTCACTGGGTGCGACTCACCCTAATTCAATTTTAACTTGATTACATCTCAAAGATCTTACTTCCAAATAGGGTCTCGTTGAGAGATCCCGAGAGTTAGGGCTTCAGTTTATTTATCTCACATTTCAGCCCCCAACACCAGCCCTCCCCCAAGTGCTCACAATTAAAGGAAATACAATATAATACAGCAAGCTTTGTTTGAACCAGAGGACGTGAGCAATGTGTGTGTTGCGGAACCGTCAAACTGGAAAACTGAGGTTAGATTCCGAAAACAAGGTGACTTTTGAGAGAGAGCTTGATCTAGCAGTGGGAATCCACGAAGGAGAAAAGGAGAAAAGGAGCCAGGGACAAGCTAGAAGGAGGGCAGCAGCCTGGGCAAAGGGCACAAGTATTAGAGGACACAGGTGGGAGAGGAAAAGCAGAGATCCTGAAGGAGGTGGGAAGCCAGGTGGGGGGCGACTAGGCTAAGGTCTCGGTGGTCTGCACAGAGTCTGCCCTTTCTCCTGGAGGTGGGTGGGTAGACCCTGAAGGGATTCAGTCCCTGAATGGATCCGTGAAGGAATAACTTACTTTCAAAGTTACAGAGGACAAACCTCAGGGCTCCTAGAAACCCTGTGACCTTTAAATGCTGTGTCTTGCTGAAGTCTCACCGTAGTGCGGAGACTCAGAGAGAGAAAGGAACCCCAGGGGGAAACAGGGCGAAGAGAGGGGTCAGGAGAGAGGCAGAAGGAAACCAGTTGTGCTGACTTGGATGGGAAAAGAGAAACTGCATGTCGTTCTCTTTCTCATTGCCACTAGGTGGAAATCAACTTAGGTGACTTTTAACTGTAATTTAATATGTCTTTTTTGGTTTGTTGTTGTTGTGTATTTGTTTTGCTTGCTTGCTTGTTTTCAACTCTGAAGAAAAAGAATGTTAGAGTTCATTATTGTTCTATTGTACTTTACTAATTAGAGTTTTGGAGAAAGATTAACCTTTTGAGTAAGGATATTTTTGTGATATAACAGAGACCGTCTTTAATTTAGGGCTAATGTGATTAGCACTTTCCATGTGTTCTTTTTCTTTCTTTCTTTCTTTCTTTCTTTCTTTCTTTCTTTCTTTCTTTTTTGTGGTACCAGGAATTGAACTCAGGACCTCGCTGGCACTTGCCAAGCAGGCACTGTACCACTGAGCTATATCTCCAGCCCCAATCACATTTACTTTAAACTGTTCATGATTACATACATCTTATTAGGAGGAATTTGGAAAACAAGGAGAAAGGGTAATAGATGTTCTTAAGAGAGGCTTAAGTGGTTACATTTGATTCTTCATTTAAATCAACATTTCTTAAGGTACTTATTTTTTGACCAAAGGAAATTTTGAAAATAGCCTTTCACTAACCAGAAAACTTAGTAGCACTCTTTAGGGAAATAAGTAAATTATCTTGAGAATCCCTGGGCAAACTGCTTTACAAGCCTGTGAAAGCAGGCTGTGTAGCCTGATGTGAAGTCTGGAAATGAACCCCTAGGTTTCATTTGCAGAGCTGAGTTTCAGCCCCAACCCAGCCTCTTATTTACTTTGGGAAGTTACTTGCTTCTCTGATGGAAATTACAACCATCTCACAGGGTCATTATGAAAATTAGAGATGATAAATTAAAGGATTTAAAATTTTTCAGGGATGACTCTGATGCTATTGATGACTCTAGGAATTTGTCAGAACCCACAGCCCATTGGTGTATGAGGAAATTGTAGGATCTCTAATCTACATGCGTGGTGCTATGGTTCTTATCTGTAGTAATAACTTACGAACTCTTAGCTTTAGAAAGGACTTTAGATTTCAAGCCCTTTCCCGGAATAAGCATCCTGTGCATAAACAACCCTCTGTGGAGGCCATCAAATCTCTGCTTTGAAGATTATAGGAGTGTTTAAATTTTGGTGGTGGGGTGAGGGGAGTCTTATCACTTCACGTTTTACTAACAAAGCGTTTTCTCAATCTTCTAATGCTCTTCAGGGAAAGAAAAGCTCTTCTTTTCCAAGAATGTACTTATATCCTCACATTACTAAAGTGTCAGGGACTATGCAATCACTACATATTCATGTTTGTTGAGTCTACACTTAGCCTCAAATTCTTTGCTGTCTAGTAACAAGATGTCTTCTGTTCTGTTTAATGGAGAGTTCCTTTAATCTTGGAAGTGGGCCTTCCTGGAGGGCATTCCAAAGTGCCCATCAAGCCAAGTGCGCCACTTTGCCTTTGAACTCAATGAGCTGAAAGTGTCTTGGTAATCTCCAGCTTTGGGTTACCATAGGGTAAGTGGCGGTAGCAAGGTCTTAGGTAAATGAATATCTTCAACTGTGAGTCTCAGTGAAGTTTTATCAAGACCGTCAATACAGTGTTCCAACTGGTCACATTCTCCCTTTCTTCTTCTGCATCACCTCGGCCCTGAACTTGGGTCAAGAAAGAAACAGAGGCTATTCATAGCTAGGGTTTCTGCAGACATACACAGGATTGGAGTGTAAATAAACAGCATGCCCTCCAAATTGACCTGATAACCTGGTTCATGATTTTATGTATAACTTTTCCCCCATCTAACTGGTAGTAAGTGTGGGGGGCAGTTAATATATTCAATATCTAGTCAATGGATTAGAGAAGAATAAGAGATTTGAATGGCTAGGTAGGCTAATAACTAGATCATGTGTCCCCTTCGTAATCAAAACTTCATAGTGTAATATTTACATTCCTAATAATTTTCATTCACACGAATGGAAATTTTAGTGGAAAGATAAAGTTGGACTTAGGCTACTTCTCCAGTAGGTAAAAGACAAATTCGTTACTCAGTGTTACATCTACCAAGTTGTTCCCTAATTTAGAAACACAAAACAACAGAAAATATTTTCCCCAGAAAAGGGAAATGTGGACATTTTATTTGCAAACACCAACAGACTCAGCTCTCACCCTGCTGCAGCCCTTGAAATCAGACCCGTTTCAAGACTCAGGACCAGCCCCGCAGCTGGGAAGAGCACCAAGCTGGAAATGAAGTGGGGGAGAACATTTTGAAGTAGCTTCCGAAGAAATCCCACAAAGAACCTAGCAATGTTTGCATGAGTGGTCACGAGGCCGAATGCCTGCAGAGGCCCAGCAGTTAATGTCAGTGAGAGACGTGGGTTAGTGTGAGGCTTCGGGGAGTGGTGGGGACTATGGCAAACTGGAAAGTATGAAAGCCACCAGGAAAGACGGCAGGAAGAACCTGAGTATTATCGGGTTGGAAAGCAACCTTCTATTAATATGTCTGATTTCTCAAGGGAAGCCAGGCTCCACATATGTATGTCTGTGTGTATAAATTCCCAATTTTAAAAACCACTATGTAAGCCCAATAAACACATTCCAGGGCCCATAAGATCCTTGGACTTCCAAGTCATCACATTGGTGCCCAGGAATGATAAATGTAAGGATGTGATAGGGACCAAAAATTTGTTCTTCTTGCTTGCCCTTGATCAAAATTATTGATATTATAAATGTCAGTTGATCTCCTACAAAAGGAGAGAATGAATAGGCTTTAGGAAAACTTAAGAAGTCAATGTAGATGCATTAATAAATGATTCCTAGATATCAAAAAGATATGATCCAAAAAGAAAAAGAACTCAAGAGGTCAAGGAGAAGGTAAAACAAAGTCAGAGTCTAGTTAAGAAATGGATCCAAGCTGGGTGTGGTGGCACACGCCTTTAATCCCAGCACTCGGGAGGCTGAGGTAGGAGGAATTCGAGGTCAGCTTGGGCTACAACGTCAGCACAAGGCCATCCTGAGCTACATAGTACGACTCTGTCTCAAAAAACTAGGGCCGGGAGTTTGGCTCAGTGGCTTAAGCGCCTGCCTGGCAGGAGTGAAGTTGTGAATTTGATCCCCGGTGCTGCAAAAAAAAAAAAAAAGAAAAAAAGAAAAAAAGAAAAAAGAAATAGATCCAAGGTGGAAACAAAAAGAAAATGCCCAATTCCCATTTTGGAGACAAGTTAAAGCAGAAAGGCCTGCCTGCCGGAAGAGGTTAGATTTGGACCTCATGAAGAGGGAGAAGAGAACAGCTAACAGCTAACAAACTCATCCTGAGGTTCCTGCTGTACCTGACAGCGGTCACCCAGGTTGTCTTCTCTCCACATGCGTTACAGGAAGTAGCGTGAGCTCACGTGCCTTCCGCAGGATGTTGATAGGAAATGGGCAGGAAGGAAGACCCAGCCAGGGGCAGGGGAGTGGTCCCATCTTATGTACACTTAGGAAATTCTAAGTTAAACATAATGCTGTTTTTTACAATATGGTAGCGTATTTAAGAGCGCCTCTAACCCACGGTTACCACAGGCAAAGACAGAATGAAGTATCTGAGAAGAAATAGACACGTAGGGGGAACACAGAGCTGCTCTGTGGCTGACCTGGGGCTGACTGCTGTCCTAGACCAGGAATTTTGATGCTGGAATGAGAGTTCCCTGGCAAGGAATTAGGAGCTTGTCACATAATATTTTTGGCCAGAGACTTGAAGACCAAGCAGGAGAGCTTTAAAATGAGATTTAAAGGGGATAAAATAGAGAATGTTCAAATGAAACTCTAAAGTCACAGCCCTCAGAGGGGCAGCAGGTGTGAGCTAGAAATAAGAGGCATGGCAGAGGTGGTGCCAGGCTGTTCTCCCGAGGAACCGACAGGAGGACACTGGGACCGAGCCTGCAGCTGCACGAAAGAGGGGCAGATCGAACAAGTCACATCCGTGAGGGGAGATGGCACGACCTCAAACGTCGAGCAGCGTAGAACCGCGGCGCGGGGCTAGGGACTGACAAGGAATGACAACTGCACATAAATCCCAGGCCCTGAGATGGGTGTTAGAAACACGTACACAAGCATAAGAAGTCACAAACGTCAGAGTGGAGGCAAAGCAGAGAGCATATGGCTGAGATTTTCAAAAGGACGAAGTAGAAGAGATTTTGCTGGCAGTGCGTACTACAGAATTTGCAGGCAGAGTGAGGCTCTAGCTGCTGCTTTCCTATTTAAGGTTTTTTAAATTGGCACAAGAGGAAGATGAAATAGGGAAGGGAAGGGGTATGCATCCAAGCATCTGCCCCATTTAATGATTCTGTGACTGGTCTTGCTAACGATTTCATGACTTGAGGGGAAAAAAGAGGAAACTAGTTTCTCCAGGCTTACTCTGACCAGGAGGCATCTAACTAGTTGATGGTGTAGAAGTTTCTCAGGAAATTTAAGAAGAGGTAGCCTAACCACCCAACTTTTTTTTTTTTTTTTTTTTTTTTTTTTTTTTTTTTTTGAGACAGGGTCTTGCAGTTCAGGCTGGCCTTGAGCTCACTGTGAGACAGGATCTTGCAGTTCAGGCTGGCTTTGAGCTCACTGTAACCCAGGCTGGTCTTGAACTCACAATGATCCCCCTGGCCTCAGCCTCCTGAGTACTGGGATTATAGGCGTGTACCACCACTCCTGGCTATACCCAACGTTTGATGATAGCAAAAGAAAGATGCTGTGTATCCAAGCGCATGTCCTCTACTACCCTTCCTGCCTCTACTACTTCTCACTTGCCCTTGGCATCTGTAGGTCGATCCTAGTAAGAATTCCAGCCCAGACTCCAGGGTTACCACCAGGTACTAAAGGATAGGAGTGTCTCCATATGTCTTTCCCTGAAAGTTGAGGAAAGCAAAGATCCCCAATCCAAATGCACCAAGAAAAAATGTGCTACTTGTATTTCAAGCTAGAGCTCAGAATCCACAAGGCCGCAAAGGCAGTTTTATTCAAGCCAATGGACGTAATATTATGCCAATTCAGAGATGAAGGAACTAAGCGACAGATACTAAATGATTTGCCTAAGGCCGTGTAGCAAGTACAAGACTCAACTGGGGCTTGAATGCAGGCCTTTTTAGACTGTAACCAGAGTCTACTCAGCACCACCACCAAGTCTCCAAAATTAGACATTGTACTTAGGGGGCCTACTGGGCCCAGTGGCTTTCATGGGTTAGTATGGAAACCCAACCTCAACATAATATTGTTTCTATGGGGAAGTGTGCTCAGAGTGACAAACAACCAGCTTACCCAGGGAACTTCTGTAACCCGACCTGTCATAAGCCAGGCACTGCCTCATGTTCAGAAAGGCTGGCTGTGGGAGGGAACAAGAGAGGAGAGCAGACGCATTCGGCTTGCATCCTCTGACCCTATGGTATTATTCCTGTCTAGCTTTGCATCTGCCAAAGACAGCCTGAGACACGCCCTCAACGGAGACCCCAAGGTGCCTCCTCCCCACGGAAGGTAGCTGTAAGGATAAGTGGGGGACATTTGGTGTGGAAAGCAGCTCACGTGGTTCAGACAGCAGAGTGAACGTGTGGGAAGTGGGAACTGAGGTTACTCCCACCAGTTAGCAGGAGGTTGAGCTGGAAAAGGGAGCAGGTGGCCAGAGCTTGGCTGGTGTCACAGCAGGGTGAAGCACGGATCTGCTTCTGGGCTTTGCTTCGGCTCCCCCTGGCAGTTCCATTTTTTATCCTGGGTTGCTCAGGACCCAGGAAGTGGCCTCTCTCAGCAAAAGGCTCAGTTCCAGCAAGCAGCCGCCTTCCCAGGCCTTTGGGGCTTATGTCCTAATAAGTTGTCCTCGCCCACATGTGTCTTAACTGTCCCCGCCGACCTTCAGATCCGAGCTTTCTGGGCTGATGAATGTGCGCGTGCTGGCAAGGCCCAGCTAAGTAATCACAGCCGAACCTGAGGGACACACATTCCCATCCTGCCTTTCGTCCTCTCCCTCCAGGCAGGGATTTCTTTTTTGTCCCAGTACTTGACTTTGCTCACTGATAAGTACTATAGCCAAATTGGCCTGAAGGGGATTTTCTTTCTACAAATGATGGAATAACTCTTCAAAAGGAGAAAAGATGGCCGAGTAACAGCCAGGCTCTGTGAGATTTTTTTCTTTCTTTCCCTTTTTTTTTTTTTTTTTTTGTATGGGGGAAGGGAGCTACTTGCTTCTGACAAGGCTAGATGACACTGGCTTAAAAAAAAAAGGGGGGAAAACACTCAGGCTCTTAGGAGAGGAAAACCCTGACCAGATGGCGCCCCACCTTGCCTGGCTCCCAGAGCTCTCTCCTAAGGGACTTTCCCCAAAGTTTTCACATTCACATCATTGTGGCCATTCTCGGCCAGCCTACAAGGATTTCAAAGAGACCCAGTGTCCTCAGAGAGACAACATCTGTGAACATGTTGGGGGGCCATGGACCATGAGTCTCAGAGGAGCCTTGTGTGGCCTGTGGCTGCACCCACATATCCATGTGCTTCACTGAAAGGATCCCATTTCAGACTCCAGGAGGTTTCCTCATGCCTGGAGGCCTGTCCTGAGAAGGAGATATTGTCAGGTGGCTGAAAGAATTCTGGAGACCCTAGCAAAGGAGAATGTGTCCACAGTCCACAGAAATAAGCTGTCTCGTATAAAAGAGAAGAGTCATTGTTCTGAGGTAGATTCTTTGGAGCCCAGACTTACTCTTGAAAGCAGAGGAGACACAAGACATCTTCCAGAGGCTCTGGGTTTGAACCCTTGTTACTTTAGTGGAGACCAAAGACCAACAGGAGGCCGAGACCACTGGTTCTCGGATGAGTATCACAGAGTCCCAAGCAACCAGAGCTGACCAGCCTTCTGCTGGGACCCCAGGGCCATGGCCATGATTTGGGTAATATATTAGAGCAAACCCAGTCCACAGCATTAATGAGAATGGACCACAGTTTTGAGTCACCAGCTCTTCATTTCCTTCAGATTCCTCTGGGGAGTAGCAGTGGGAGCCATCAGGAGCAGAGTGGCAGGGGACATGAACTGCAAGGCAGGAGCGGGCGCTGGTGCTCCACTCTGTGCCTCCCAGCTGCACCATCAAGGACTGATGTCACTTCTCTACTGTGTGCCACTGGAAGGATGCCATGCTTAGGACAGCACCCTCCAGACTCGGTACGGAGAGTCGTTCTGCGTGCATCCTTTTACTATCAAATGATGCACTGTATCTATGCATCCCCAGTATTCCCCAACTCGGAGGCTGAATTAAACAACATTTTCATCACCTGGAAAGCTGTTCTAATTCATTTTTCCATTTTTATTATATAATGCCCATTTGCCTCTCAACCTGTATCTTTGGCTACCAAGCATTAACCAATATAATTAATTTAATTCTACTCCATGTTTTTAAAAAATGGATTATGAATTGTTATGATTAAATGTCCAAGTACTATCCTACACTAAGAGACGTGGACAGCAACTTAAGAATTTCATTCATGCTTTGGAAAACTCCCTGGAAATTGTGATCCCCTAGCTGAGAATCCCTAAACCCCAAGACCACTTCAGGGTGAACAATCTGTCATCTGTGATTTCATAGGTAATTTTTCACACCTAAAAATGACTTAAGAAGCATCGTCATAGCTTATTAAAAGGATTCGGTGCTTATACATTAAGCTCCCAAGGAGAGAGAGTTTCTCTCCCCATTATCGGCCTTTTTTCCTCCTGTGGGTCCCTTCTTGCGCTCTCCCCTCTTTTTTTGCTCCTCATGTTTCTGTCCACTCCCTCCTGGTCCCTGGTTTCCAGTCCTCTCATGGTTCATCAGCCTGGATTTTTCTGAGTGCCCATGAAAACCGGTCTTGTCCCAAAGATGGAACAAAGCCAGGGAATACCTTGCTCCTTGACGCTGAAACACTGAGCCAACACAAATCTGTTGGCAGGAGCAGCAGGCACAAGAGTTCCATTCAGAGTACAAAAACAGCTATTTAGAAAGCCTCCTTCCCGATCACTGGGTGTTCACTTTCTCTTGCCATGCTGCCTCTTGGGAAAGATTATTCCATTCACAGCTCCTTGCCTCAGGGTCACCAAGTGCCCAGTTCCATGAGCAGCAAGAACAAGAGACAGCATGCAGGGTGGATTAGATCTGGTGATAAACCCTCCAATGGGCCAGGTCATTTGAGTGTGCAGGTGACACAAATGGCCCTGCAGCACCTGTGAGGTGACTGTCACAGGCTCCTTCCAGGACTTGGCATCCTGACCTTGGAACTTAGCCCACCTGCAATGGCATTTGTTGCTGTTGTTGTTGTTGCTGCTGCTGTTTTAACTCCTGATGGAAAATTTGATTCACACAATTACTAAAATTTCAAAAGCATTTGCAATTCAAATAATGCAGACTGCTAATAGGTATTCTCAATATTATTACTAACATCCATCATTCAATTATAATTCAACCTTCCTTGTAAATTCTGTGTGTCTACTATTCCCGTTTGATTTGCTAGATTACTGTTCACTTAATAATCTGGTCCTACTGGGTTATCTTCAGTAGTAGTAGCGATAGCATCAGCAGTAACCCAGCAAATCCAAAGGCCATCAAGCGAGTTCATTTGTTTTGTTTTTCCATTGAGATGAACCTTATAAAAATGTACAATCAATGTACAGAAATGGCCTTGTTGGCTAGGTATAATTTTCCCAGATGGCAGTTTTTGGCCTATACAGTGTTCTCTTTAAAAAAAAAAAAAAAGTTAAATTAGTTGCCAACACTAATATTCAAGAGATTTTACATAAAAACACATCTTTCTGGATTCTCTTTCAAAAAATGTCCGTTCTGGCAATACTTGTGCCCGAGCTCCACACGGCCGCAATTGTGGAATACAGGGGGTTTCCCACGCTGCCCTGTATGGTGTTGGCTCTGGCTTCTCAGGGAAGCTGGAGAAAGCCTAGGAGTCAGCGGGTCTGAGCTATTTGCTGTAAGACGAGGAGAGTGAGGCCCAGGAGTCCCGAGTGAGTCCAGGGGCATCAGGCACTGGTGTGTGTGAGGACACGCTGGCCCAGAAGCGCCTGCAGCACATCATTCCGCCCCTCTGCAGCACGCGGGACCCCGGCCCGGGCTTGGCACCTGTTTGACCAGGCCGCCCAGCCTAACGCTGACTGACACAGGAGGCCCAGCAGCTAACGATTTGAGTCATGAGCCACTCAGAGAACCTGATTATCAAAGCCCAAACCACAAAGAGGAATACCTTCACTTCAAGGGCTTCTATTTCTAGAAATAACTATAGTGTTCTCTGTGAAGACTTCTAAGGCCAAAGAAACGTTTTCATGTTTTGACTTTTGATGACTTCAAAAGACCATTACCCTTGAAACTTCCTTGATTCTCAGAAAAGGGCCACCAGCAGCTCGGGGTGGTGGGGGGAGCTGAATACGGGCCGCTTGCTGGTACGAGCCCAGTAGCTGGCTCGATTTTCCTGTTGGGCATCCTTGAAAACAGGCTATTCATAGCTGTCAGGATGACTGATTCCAGTCCTAAATTGCTGACAAACATGAAAGAACATTTTTAATTAGTCTCATTTTTTCCCTCATCTGTCAAGTGAAAAGATTCGACTAACTAGTGTGCAATTGATGTTATTTTCTTATAAACTAGGAGAAATTAAGACAACCCACAAATAGAGTCCATCT